>JAMXBD010003221.1:0-132897 GCA_024138025.1 Combretum micranthum | reverse complement strand
CTTCTTCTTCTCCCTTTCCGAATTGTTCTATTATTTTTCTTTCTTTTTCTTCTTCTTCTTTTCTTTTTCTTTCTTTCTTTTCGCCTCTTCCAACAACTAGCAACAACGTTTTTCCCTAGCAAATAAGTAAATTTTTGTTTCTTTCTTCTTTCTTTATTTTTCTTCGTTGCTCTTCTTCTACTTCTTCTTCCTTCGCTTCATCATCACTGCAACACCACTGCACAACGGCACTCCATAGCATATCAACAGCACACAGCACTCATCGCTCCACGCCGCACAGCACACACCGCTTACCGCTCCACGCACCATCACACAACACTTTACAGCCAGATGCACACGAATAGAGCATGCTCTGTCTCCACCACACAAGCATCGCAAGCACATTGCACATCACCCACACGCAATGGAGGTGCACGTTGGACGCTCGGAGCAGCGCTCGACGAGTGCCCAGTCCAGCGCTCAAGGAGCACATGTGCTGCGCTCAGCCAGCGCTAGTGCTCATATGAGCGCTAGCGAGCGCTCATGCGAGCGCTTTTGGAGCGCACTGGAGCAGCAGTGCTGCTCATCCTGCACACAGCGGCCAGCAGCTACTCCCTCTGTTGCAGATGAAGCTATATATATATTATATATATGTATAGGTACCTATATGTTATATTTATATATATATATACACATATATACTATATGAAATGTTACATTTCTTGCCTTATATGTTTATATTCCTATATATAAGAGTTAAAATACTAATATAATATAAGTATATTTATTTAGTCTAAATATGCTTATACGTGCATGTACGTAATTATGGTATATATTATTATTATTATTATTATTATTATATTTTATTATTATCATCATCTATTGTTTAATTTAAATTAATTCCTTCAACTTTTTGATATGTACCTATGTACTTTTAGTTAATTATGTCATTTAATTAAAATTTTTCTCTATCATTATTATTTTATTATTATTATTTTTACTTATTTTATTATTTTGCTTATATTCTAAAAATAACTCTAAAACAGTATTAAATCGTCTTTGTACGTAAAAATTTGAGTTAAACTGAAATAATTCAGTCACATGAGGTTTTAGTGCAAAAGATTACAGAAGTCTAGAAATTCTGTAGCATAGAAAATAAATTAAATGTCTATAGTCAATTCTTATAGTATTTATGGCTTAAAGAGACTTATGAGTTAATCTTAAGCCGGGTATTGTGTATGGTAGAACTGTCCCATCTAAGATACCCTCGAGGTATGACAGTTTTGGATTGGTATCAGAGCATGGTTTAAGCATTGGCGCTTAACCAGAACTTACAATTAAGAAAACAAACCTTACTGAGAGATGAGTGGGGTACAACCAAGTTAGTGATAAATGGTAATTATAGAATTTTTTTTTTTATGGAAAAAAGAACTAAGTTGGTTTTTCTTTTCTTTTTCGTATATTTTTATAGAAATCTTATCTTCAAGTCCGGGATGAGTGTCACTTTCCGTCATCAACCTGAAGAGAGTCTGATCTCCTATCGTCATCGACTTCGTGTTCTTTGTGAAGATCTTGCTCTATAGGGGAGGCCAAAGGATATAGATACAGTTTTACTTGGTGGGGAGCAGGATTGTGGGGAGGTGAATGGCATGGTAGGATGCTTGAGCTGCAGTTTCATACATTCGCTGGACGTTTGACTAATGTTGAGACTATGTATGCTCTTGAAGAGGTGGCACTTTTACTTGGACATGAGGGAGTGCTATTTGAAGACGTGATATTCTTAGTTGGCACTAAGACACCACCTGACAGACCTGACTTTAAGACTTGGGTGCAGATGAGTCCAGAGTTAGCATATACTAGAGATTTTAGCAGAGATCACCAGGCTATGATGACTGCCCATCATGCGGGAGTTTTTTCAGCATATGCACAGCGTTGGATGCTGGCTACGAATCCACCACCAGAGGGATCTGATATAGGAGGATATTCCTTAGTAGCATCGGATGATCTTACCTTATCAGCACTGGCAGGATAGATAGTACCGACGTGGGACTTTTCGTTACCACCGATACCTCCATCTTTATGGGACCCCCTACCTCAGTCTATTGTGGACCCTACATATCAGCCGATATGGGAGCCTGTTCCTCATATTAGTGTTCAGATAGAGGTTGAGACACCTGATATTGTTCAGCAGGCTTGGCAGTTTGCCGAGAATGTCATGTGCCCTTTGGAGTCGTTGCCTATGACATTTCAGGAGCTCTCTATCGAGTTATTTAATGCTGGAGATTATATTTTTCCCTTTTTGTTGATGAGCCTTTTCAGCCACCACAGGATGATGGGGATTTAGCTTTTGCAGGGGATGCAGCTATTGTTGCTGCCCAGCCTCCTATGTCTGCAGATATTATATCTGTCCCTTCACTACCTAATACTTTAGTTTTCTTTGCTCCAGACTCTTAGGACAGTCCTTCTAGTATTGCTTTTTCAGACAGCTCGCCTTGGGCTTTGTCTCCAGTACATGGAGAGATGAGCACAGCCCTTATAGTTAGTAGGAGAAAGGATGAAATCGGAAATGATTTCACTTTTGGAATGTATAGAAATCATCCATGATTATTCCTCATAATTAGGGCTAGTTTGCTATTAAGGTTTTGATGTATTTTGGGGGAATTCTTTTTAGGAATCTTATGTATCTAGGGTTGACGGCGTATTGATTAGATAATATCTCCCTGTGGTTTTCCTTTGATGTCTTTTGGGTATAGGAAAACATGTAATAAGATTCCATGTAAATAGTTATGTGATCTTATGTATATAGAACTACTTTTAAGGGTGGCCTTACATGAGGCAACTACCTTATAAGTATACCTAACCTTGACTAAAAGTTAATGAAAGTATAACTTTTGCTACTTTTCCTGTACAACTATATCTTTTATGCTAATACTTGTTTGAAATTATGTCTTGGTAGGTGATAATTTATATATATATTTTTATATTTTTTGATTATATGAGAATTTTCTTTTCATGTTTGATATATAGACCATCTGGAAGAGGTCGTGGACGACCCCCACGTCGTACTCATGTTTTTCACAGAGATCTTGAACCTCAAGCACCTCCACCCGAACAAGATCTACCACCACCGCCTCCAAGGCAGGATAGATCTGATGAAGTTTTGGCTGCCATTGCTCGTTTGGCAGATATAGTTGGAACCTTAGCACAAGGAGGTCGGCAAGCCCCAGTCCCAACAACACCAGTACCACCACCCTCAGTGATTTCGATAGATCCAGCAGCACCAGTACCACCACCCTCGGTGATTCTGGTAGATCCAGCAACATCAATACCACCACCTCCAGTAATTTCAATAGATCCAGTCACACTACCTCCACCACCACCAAGACCATATAGAAGCATGCTACCCGAATTTATTAAATGCAACAAGATACTTTGACGATTCTTACGGCCAGCTAGATGAGGCTGAAGACTGGTTAGCACAAGTGGAGAGGTCTTTTGCTACTTTTGAGGTACTTGAAAATTTGAAGACTAAATATGGTACCAATATGCTCAAATTTCGTGCTCGTACTTGGTGGGAATCAAGAAGAAGAGATTTGGTAAATCCAATAGCCTGGGAAATTTTTCGACAGGAATTCTTAAAAGAGTATTTTCCAACAAGTTTAAAAGTACAATATAGTGCTAATTTCTTGCACATTTCCCAACAAGGATCCTCCATAGTCAATATGAAACTGAATTCAGTAAGCTATTACAACATGCCCCTGAGTCTTATCGAAATAGTGAGGAGTTAAAAATGCATGTGTTTCTCGGTGGGTTAGATGAGGACATGTGGTGTAGATTAGAAGAGTTTGGAGTTAATACCTATCAGGCTTTGGTGGAGAAAGCTCGGGTGTTAGAAAATGCTAGAAAAAGAAAAAATAATCATGAAGAAAAAAGGGTGAATGTGTTTGGAAAAAGACCATTTGAAGGGCTAAGATTTAAAAATAGATTTAAGAAACGTATGTTTCAAACGCCCTACTTTGGCAAAAAGAACAGAAATAGTTAGGATGTCAAATGTTGGAAATGCAGTGGAGACCATAGACCGAAGTTTTACCCCCAATTGAGGAATAAATGTTATTTCTGTGGAGATGCTACGCATTTGATTAATGATTGTCCAAAGAACCAGTTACTACTTATTTCATTTGTAAATAAACTGGGCACTTCTCTAACACTTGTCCAAAAAGACAGATGAATGCAATCAAACCAGTGATTGGTACAGGAAATAACTCTGCTGAAAAAAAGAATGAGGACAAAATAATCGTTCTGGGGGACGATTATTCAATCTTGAAACTACTTAGGACTGTGGAAATGATGATGATCAAATATCAGAATTAACTAGGATGGACCATGAAGATGCCTATTCTTCCGGACTCATAGCAGGTATATATCTAACTCAATTTTTTTTTTCTTAATGTAGAAATTACAATGTTCTTAGAGATACAGCCTGTAAACCCCGAAAATTCTCAGTAGCTAGAAAACCCCAGGAGTTGGAAACGAAACCCTAATCCGGTCAGATTGAGTTTAGTGAATGGAGCCTAGGAACCCTAAATCCGGCTTTCCTTCGGTTTCATAGTAAAATAAATATTATGGAGTAAATGCAATTGAATTGTTGTTCCAAAGTACATTTCAAACCTTTGAAAGTTTTAAATTCGGGAATTTTTCAATTTCGGGCCTTCCCGAGCCCAATTACGGAAAAGCATGCCCCGGGCCACGGATTCAGAAAAATGTTCCAGAATATTCATTAGAACTGTAATTTTATAAGGATTCCAAAAATATCAATTTCATAATTTTCCGAGCTATAAAAATTACAGTTATAGCTTTTTCCGTGTTTTCGGAACAATCGGTAAAGTAGATGTCTTGTCTACTATTCACAAGTACAACCTACACTACACACTACCCATACCCTATTCTTATATCCTTACAACTACTCATTTCAATTTTCTTTTCCAAGAAATTTTTTCTCTAAATCAATTATCACATTTATTACATTTTCATCTACTAAATTACAAATATCAAATTTTTTTTAAACACACACACACACACAAGCATGATGGCCGGCGCTCCCTTGTTTTTTTTTCCTTCATTTAATTAATTTTGTTCCCTTTTATTAAGCTAAACCCTAATTTAAGTTGATATATATACTAAATGTTCTCTCTCTCTCTCTTCATTTCTTTCATTTTAATTTTTGAAAAAGATCAAAACTCTCTCTTCTTCCTCCTCCTCCTTGCCGAGCACTCCCCTTCCCCATTCCCTCACATTTTCAACTTGGTTTCTTCTCTTTCTCACTTCAAGACTCCATTGGTATGTGTATGTAAGCCTTGTTTCTTCCTATTCTTGTAATGGCAAAGATATATCTTGTGTGTTTTCTCATTTAATCCCAATGAGCTCATGCTAGGGACATGAAAACATGAACAAGAATATCAAGCCCTCACAAGACATGGATCTAATGTTAGATGTGTTTTTGATAAGATCTCATCTTGTTCATGCATGTAAAGTAGTGATCTTGTACATATATTGTTGTTCATGCCATGAGATCCATGCTTTATATCATATGTAGTAGATCTAAGGTTTAGACATTCACAACTTCATGTACATGCATGATCATAGGTTCATTTTGTTTTATATGCTTTGATGATCATAAAAATGAAGTCTTGTTCGTGTATATAGATGTTAGATAGTATATCTCCACATATAGGTGGCAAGAACATTGAAAAAGGAAGGACTTTGTTAGATATGGAAAGTTGAAAATTCGGATGAAATGGAAACCCTACCTTAAAGACCTCCAAAATCAACTTTAAACTCATATTTCATAAGGAAAATGGAGGGTATGTGTAATAGACATGTTAAAGGAATTATTTTCATGAGTTTAGATGAGTTTAGGCATAATAAAAATAAGGAAAACAAGAGGTGAAGTTAGAATGAAAAATGTTGACTTTAATTGTAGTCAAATTCGTAACTTTGTGTAATGCCTAAATAAACACTTAGTATTAAAGTCTAAAATGGATGTTTTATAAGCTAAATGAGGTCCTTAGATAATGTATACATTGAAGCTCCAATTTTTAATGCATTAGACAAGATTTCCCTTAAGAAAAAGTAAGAAAAGGAAATTTGGAAAATTCGGATTTTCACAAATAGCTTATTTAAAAACATTTTACCAAATGAAAAATGTGAATTTTTATGCATGAATGGAGGCCATGACTATTATAGACTTTGAGAACCTATTTTTAGTTAAATAATAAGTAGATTACAAGATTTAAAAACCAAAGAAACCCTAAGGAGTATAATGTGGGAAAATAGCTTCCTAGAATTAGTCTTTATGAGACCTTCCCCAACACTTAGGAGTTCCTAAGAGTTTATTACTACAAAAATCATCATGACCATGCACATTTGAGTTCATTAATAGCATACACATTATAGTTCATTCCCAAATCATTCATGCATGAATCACTAACTAGGAACATTTCGTATCAAAAGCAAAGCACATTTCAAAGTTGGATCAATTGCGGAACAGAACTGATCCCACTGTTCCGTGACCCTATTATTTTCAAAAACTTGGATTTAATACTTGAAATAGATATATCTTTCGAAGTAGATGAAGATCGATATAAAGTTTGCGAAATTCCGAGTTAAAATGACCAAGTTATGGCCGTTTTAAGTCGGGACTTCCGAAAATGGCGAGAAATCCGAATTCAACTAGTCTAGATATATGTTTGATTTAATTACATGGTAAGAATCTCATTAGGATTATTCTTGATTGGTAGGTGATTCCGAGCAGGACGACACTCTACCTCCCGATTTTATTATTAAGAAGTTTGGTGTCCAATGGCTGAGTGAGTTTACTTCCACTCTCAATTAATGCTTGTGATTGTAATGTAGTGGCATTAGTGATGTAGGCAAAGATAAAAGAAATTGTATAGGCATGCTGGGGTATATGGGAATTATTTATGTTGTGATTGTTGAGATGTGAAATGGAGTTTAAGGTATATCGAAACCGGGTGTTAAGATATTGACTGCTTTACTAGTATCTTGTGATAAATGTCTGCGAATATTGTTGGTCACTTAAAGAATTGAATTAATGACTATTCGACTCCGACTATAAATTGAATTCATTCATGTCATGATGGGGTTAGAGCATTCGCATTGTTGGTTAATCGTGATCCATAAAACGACTTGTTGGTTAATCGTGATCCATAAAACGAATTATTTTTAGTTGACCGTGAGCTTAAACGGCGTCGTACCGCAGGATTCGTTAATCTGCTAACCCGGATGGAGGGCGCAAGTCCATCCACATATGATTTCCAGTTGGTCATATGTTTGCTAAATTCATTTGTTTGATGCATACACTTGCCTGAATAATTACTTGTTTGACTGAAGTATGTTTAATTGCGTTATGGAAGTATTGCTCACTAAGCTAGTTAGCTTACGTCCCCATAGTTTCTATCTTTTGCAGCACGACTTTATATGGCTTAGGCCAAGACAGGCTACAGCGCAGGTACGGAGATAGGAGTTTCCGTAGAAGTTTAATTCATTCCTTTTTGTATAGACTTCCATTGGAAACTAAGGACTCTGGATGACTGTAATAAGTTATTCTTTTGGGGGAATGCCCCTTAGATTTTATAAACTTTAACATTATGTGTTTTGATTTATTATCTATGGCTAATGAATGCCTCGTTAAACTGTTTAACTCCATTTGTTGAAGTATTCTATTGTCGTAAAGGAACGCTTTACATCTACTTAAGACTTCCGAAGGCCCCGGGTAGGGAACTCGAGAGTCTTACTTAGTATGTGGCGGGCTGTTACGTTTAGGATACCCTACGGGGCGTGACACAGCCTTATTAGTAAGTTAGACTTGTTAAGTTTTGGTTTAGGTCGATAATAGAAAACATTAATAGTAATTGTTTTTAATAATTTTACATAATTCGTTAATTTAGGAAATATTTCCATTGAAAATCGTACTGTCTATGCCTTATTTGATACTGGTGCAACACACTCTTTCATCACTCCCAAGGCAGCAAAAAGAACTGGGATGCCCATAACAACGACTTCATAAAGTTTTAGTGTAAAGATTCCAACTGGTAATATTGTGAATTCTAAGGAAGTGATTAAGGTTTGTCCCCTTAAATTACAGGATCATGACATTACTACTGATTTGATAGTATTTGAAATAAATAAATATGAAGTAATATTGAGCATGAATTGGATGACCAAAACAAAAGTTATGGTTGATTGCCAAAGGAAAGAAATAAATTTCCAAGTTGCAAATGGATCCCGAGTTATTTTCGTTAGAGGATTGGTGATTCCATAACAAAAGGAAATAAGCTCATTTGAACTTATGTTAAGTAATGGGCATCGTCACTGGGATAAAAACCTTCTATATGTTTCTGAGGGAGAAAAGAAAGAAGAGAATCTTGTGGAAATTTTAGTAGTAAAGGAATTTCCTGACGTTTTCCTAGATAAGTTACCAAGTTTACCACCAAAGCGAGAAATTGATTTTAGGATTGATTTGATACCTAGTACTGAACCAATCTCAAAGGAACCATATAGAATGGCCCCACTTGAACTACGGGAATTAAAGAGGTAATTGCAAGAATTATTGGAGCAAGGTTTTATCAAACCTAGTGTTTCTCCTTGGGGAGCCCCTGTATTATTGTGAGGAAAAAGGATAATTCACTGAGGTTGTGTATTGATTATAGAGAGCTGAATAAAGTAACCATAAAGAATAAATATCCATTGCCGTGTATTGATGATTTGTTTGATCAATTACAAGGGGCCAGCATTTTCTCTCGAATTGATTTAAGATCCGGTTATCATCAACTCAGAATTAAGCCTGAAGATGTGCCAAAGACAGCTTTTAGGACCAGATATAGGCACTACGAGTTTTTGGTCATGCCTTTTGGCTTGACTAATGCCCCTGCTGCATTTATGGATTTAATGAATCGGATATACAAATCACTATTGGATAAATGTGTCATTGTTTTTATCGATGACATTTTGGTCTACTTAACGACTGCTGAACAACATGCAGAGCATCTAAGATTGGCATTACAGATTTTGAGAGAACATAAATTGTATGCCAAATTTTCCAAGTGTGATTTTTGGTTAAATGAAATTTCTTTTCTAGGACATGTAATTTCTGGAAAATGTGTATTTGTAGACCCTGCAAAGATTGAAACGACTGTTAGTTGGAAACAACCAGAAAATTTTACAGAAATAAGAAGCTTTTTGGGGTTAGCAAGTTATGACAGAAAATTTGTCAAAGATTTTTCAAAAATTGCTCGACCACTTACTCAATTGACTCAAAAGTATGAAAAGTTTGAATGGAATGAAAAGAGAGAGAGGAAAGTTTCTAGGAATTAAAGAAAAGACTGGTCTCAGCACCGATACTAACCTTACCGAATAGTGACATACCATTCACCATTCACAGCGATGCATCCAAAAATGGACTCGGCTGTGTGTTGATGCAAAATGGTAAGGTAATTGCTTTTGCTTCAAGGCAATTGAAACCCCATGAGAAAATTATCCTACTCAGACTTGGAGCTAGCAACAGTTGTATTTGCTCTAAAGTTATGGCGACATTACTTATATGGCAAAGATGTGAAATTTATTCTGATCATAAGAGTCTCAAATATTTATTCACTCAAAAGGAACTAAACATGAGGCAAAGAAGATGACTTGAGTTAATCAAAGATTATGATCTTAGAATAAATTATTGTCCTAGAAAAGTAAATGCAGTGGCTGATGCTTTAAGCAGGAAAAATCATGCAGAAGTTGCCACATTACTTACGTCTCAAAAAGAGATGATTTGGGAATTTGAACGTTTGAGTATTGAGTTTGCTTGGCATGAATCATATGTTGAGTTGGCCAATATTATAGTTGAGCCCACCTTAATGGAAAAGATAAAAGAAGCTCAGCGGCATGATTCCACCTTACGATTGGTGAAACAAGAAATACAACAAGGAAGGTTTACAGATTTCAAAATAGGAATGATGGAATGATACGCATAAATAATAGGTTATGTGTGCTCGATGACCAAGAATTTCAAAAGGAAATTATGAGTGAGGCTCATACATCCGGATATACAGTACATCCCAGAGGTACTAAAATGTACCAAGATCTGAAAAATCATTTTTGGTGGAATGGGATGAAACGTGATGTGGCAAATTTTGTACAAAAATGAGAAGTGTGTCAACAAGTTAAAGCTGAACACCAACGTCCAGGAGGACTGTTAAAACCCTTACCTATTCCTGAATGGAAGTAGGACCAAATTACCATGGATTTTGTGAGCGGATTACCAAAAACACTATCCAAATATGATGCAATATGGGTGATAGTGGATCGATTGACAAAATCATCACATTTCTTGCCAATTAGTATGATATACTCCTTGGATAAGTTAGCAAAACTATGTATCCGAGAAGTTGTGAGATTGCATGTAGTTCTGGCAAGTATTGTATCAGACAGAGATCCTAGATTTGTATCCAAGTTTTGGATAAGTTTACAAAAAAGTTTGAGTACTAAATTACAATTTAGTACTACTTACCATCCTCAAACAGATGGAAAATCTGAAAGAACTATCCAAGCATTGGAAGATATGCTTAGGGCATGTGTTATGGAATTCAAAGGAAATTGGGATGAGCACTTGCCTTTAGTGGAATTTGCATATAATAACAGTTATCATTCCACTATTCAAATGCCCCTTATGAGGCATTGTATGGGAGAAAATGTCGATCACCATTATTTTGGGATGATGTGGAGAAGCTTGTGCTAGGACCTGATTTGATACAAGATACTGCAGAGAAAGTGAAAATAATTAAACAAAAAATGAAGGAAGCTCTAGATAGACAAAAAAGCTGGACGGATTTAAAACGACGAATCTTGGAATTTGAAATTGGGGATCATGTATATTTAAAAATAAGTCCTATTAACAGTATACATCGAATTCAAGCAAAAGGAAAATTAAGTCCTCGATATATTGAACCTTTTGAGATATTGGAAAGGGTAGGAAACCTGGCTTATCGACTAGCCTTACCACAAAACCTATCCGGTATACACAATGTGTTCCATGTATCAGTGTTAAGAAGACACATTCCCGATCCGGATAAAGTTGTCGAATTGGAGCCGGTACAGTTGAAAGAAAATTTGACATACGAAGAACATCCAATTTTAATACAGGATCACAAAGTTCAAAAATTGAGAAACAAAGAAATCATATTTGTGAAAGTTCTGTGAAAAAATCATAATCAAGAAGAAGCTCCTTGGGAATCTGAAGAGGAAGTGAAACAAAAATATCCTCCCTTAGTTCAAAACTCAGGTGAATCCTTATGTTTTGAGGACAAAACTTTTCTTAAGGGGGGTAGGATGTAAGCTTCGGAAAAATTTCTGATCACCAATTCACTAAATTGACTTGATAATTTTTTAAAAAAAAAAAATCAAGTTGATTATAAATTTCTTAATAGTTTGATTTTCTTTATTAAACTTATAATATACTTTTAAATAGTAGTAATTAAAGATTTTATTTATAAATTCTTCATTTTGAAATTTATCTGAGTAATTGATCTTATACGATAAAAATATTGTTTGATTTACTGTTTTAATTTTTGAACAACACTATTTTGTTTGATTTAGATCTTTTCTATTTTTGATTAAATTATTTCGAGACAATTTAATCAACGGACAATTTAGCATTATCCATGTTGTGATCAACTAATTATATATATATATATATATATATAAGATTAGTAATTTTTGCAAAAGTTTGGATAAGTCTTAAAAGGTTGACTTTGAGTCTTTTGTCCTATTTAGCTATATATATATATATATACACATATAGGAGATGCGTTTCTTCTTCTTCTCCCTTTCCGAATTGTGCTGTTATTTTTCTTTCTTTTTCTTCTTCTTCTTTTCTTTTCTTTTTCTTTCTTTCTTTCTCCTCTTCTAACAACTAGCAGCAACGGTTTTCCCTAACAAGTAAGTAAATTTTTTTCTTTCTTTCTTTCTTTATTTTTCTTCGCCGCTCCTTCTTCTTCTTCTTCCTTCGCTTCATCACTGTTGGAGCTAGCAAGTGGGTTAAATGGGCCAACTTGGCCTGGCCCATGTGGGTTAGTGGGTTGAAGGGCCAAAATTTATAACCCTAACCCAACCCACACGGGCTAGTGGGTTAAACGGGCCAGCCCACTAACTTGACTTATTTAAAATTTAACAAAAGAACAATATTATACTAATAGTCTTATAATTTAACGTTATCTCTCATGATTTTTCAAGCGAAAAATACTAATATTTGAAACAGATTTGGTGGGAAAGTGGCAATAAATTATATAAAGAGTAAACAAACCTCATACTAGTTAGTATAACTACTGCATAGGCATACCCTTTCTACTAATGTTTATTTAATAAGGATATTTTAAGAAAATCATTAAACTATAATTTATATAAAATTAAGTCTTATATTAAAATACAATCACATTTACAAGATGTAATTTTTTTTCAAAAAAAAAGGGTACATAACTCGCATTTATCACTTACGATTTCTAAAACTTAAAATCATATTTTCAAACAACCATATTTGAAAAAAAAAAACATTTATGACCTGTAATTTCCAAAAATTAATAGTCTTTAAGAATTGCAATTTCCTATATACTATAAAGTAAATTCCATTTAGACAAACCATTCTAAGTTAAAAATAATATGTGATTTTGTTTTTTTTTTTTTAACTTATATGTGATTTTATCAGACAAGCAATTTTAGTTACAATAATTTGGTAATTAATTTAATATAAATCATATTTATAAAACTAATTTGTTCAAGTATTTTCAAAAAGAAATAAATCCACCCAATTTGCTATAAATGGGTTTCTCACTCTCGCTACACTGCTCCGTTATTCCAGTATCAGTTTATATGTGTATAAACAGATAAAATTCTATTTATTTAGTTATATATTATTTGGCATGCAAACCACACTCCGACAATCATTTTTTTTAATTCTTTTAATCTAAAAAAAAAAAAAAGTGGGCCAACTTGGCCCATTGCGGGTTAACCCGCTGTTACGAACCAAGGACAACCACAAACAGCTCAGCAAACAACCCACAACAGCTCAGCAATTCAACCCACAAACAGCTCAGCAAATCAACAGCCAAGAAAAGTAGTTTTACAGTAGGACAGGTAGTTACACATGTAATAGAATAGGAAAACAAATCAATGTATTTCTATAAATAGAGAATAAAGAGAAAAGAATGGGTATCAAACCCCTTCGGTGAACAAAAGAATCTCAAGAGAGATCTTCAGGAGAATGGTCCTTCTCGAATAGGCCAATTATCTTTTCATCCTCATCTTTTGCCAAATAGCCTACACATCATTCAGAGAATTAGTATTCGAAAATAGCAAGAACAGAATATAGAAACTAAAGAATACCGAGAGAAAAACAGAGGGAATTAGGGTTTCGAAACTTACTTTCTGAATAGAGAGACATAAAACAGAGTTAAATACCTAGGGTTATTATGTACGCGAGTTTACGGTTTTGCCCTTAACATTGGTGCTCTCGTTCCCGAATCAACCTCCGATCGTCTGACGTTTTCTTCTTGATTTTTCTTGATCTTCCAATGGCTGCCAATGACGATTTGACGACAGCTTTTGCAAAACTTCATGCCATCTTGGATTCTTGGATCTCGACGCTGCAACCACCTGGTGAATCGGTCCCAAATCAGCAAAACAAAACAGATCATCACCAACATTCAAAGTACGGAATTGATAAAATTCAATCTATTACCTCAGAATATTCTTCACTGACATTCGGATCATCTTCGAAGATTTCCATTCCGCGTTTTTCTCTTCCACTTTCTGATGAAAAACACATCAATACAATGGTTAGTGACTCAGATCTCGCATTACAGTTTGTAAATTCAAGAGTAGATCGATTGCGAGTGAATTTACCATTTTACTTGAAATTGCAAGCTGTTTCTTTGTCTGACTTTGATCCTCCACTCCTTGAAGTCATAAAGGAGGATATACCTAAATTCTATGGTGAAAATCCTATTTCTTGGATGCTCAAAGTAGAGTGTTTCTTGGATTTTTATCATATAAATGAGGAGGTCTTTCCTAAACTAGCAATTTTTGCTATGAGAGACAATGCTATGACATGGATTGAATACATGAGTCAATGCATTATTTTTAATTCATGGGATCATTTGGTTAAACACTTACTCATCAAATTTGGTCCTTTTGACTATGACTGGGGAGACGACAGATTTTATATGTTTGAAGATGGTCACTATGAGGTTGCACTTGTTGCCAAGACTGTTGAAGTTACTTCCCAGCAAGATGATTATGCAATTGCAGTAGAAACAGGGATTGATCATGCCCACACTATAATTGATATGCACTTTGACATGCAAGAAGATATGTTAGATGTATCAGAAATTTCGAGGGTTCATAATGTAGTGGACAATACAGATACTTGTTATGATGTTTGCCTCTAGTTCAATCACATCATCCTACACTTCAATGTCTATATGATCAGATGACAGTCTAGAATTATATTACCACTAGTAATAATCCTAAGGATAGGAGGGATGGCAAGCATGAGAAAACAAAATTTACCGATGGGAATTTTCAGCAAACCATTGTTGTGGACAAAGAATTTTTTCAGTGGCAGCACTTCAATGCACTGTCATATGAGGTAACACCTTCATTGGTTAGGACAGAGGATGCTTTTGGTTTTAAGGGTAAATTTCAGAGCATTCATTACGAGACATTCTTAGCTAAAGGAATCACAACTATTGGACTCAGGGGTATGTGTATGGTTAATTGGGTGGCTCAGGAGGTAATTTTTCATCAGATTACCACCAGCACTTGTGCTTCTAAGCCACAAAGGGGTGGCCATCTGTTATGCTATTTGTTCCTCTCATCATGGCCAAGGTTTCGACTTCTTCAACTATGGGATGGTTCATGGTGTTATAATCCTCCAATCCTACCAATTCAGATGGCTCAAGGATACTATTTTAGAACAAAGCCTACTGCCTACATATCCTTAGATATTGGTAGCTGGCTGATTTCACTTGTCCCATTCTCATCATCGCCATATGGGTTCGATTTCAATTCTCTCAGTTGGGATTATACAATTGTATGCCATCAGAAGCAGACTTTTCTTGGGTCATGGGGTCAGAAGCATTAGGGTACAGCCATTAAGTATCATATATGGACAGAACAGAAACATTTCACATATCTCATCTTTTCATCAAAATCATTTTTCCATCACACTAAGATATTTCATTCTGATAATGGGGCTTTCGCTCAAGAGGATTATGTTTTTCAAGCTGTCTTTCCTAATATCACATTGGGTATCCTCTCATCATTGCTACATTTCAGTTTACACTCTTTCACTATTACTGATTTCAGCGCTCAGATTCATCATCTATTGGATATTCTACGTGCTACCATCAGCATATGTATCATATGGACAGATGCAATCATGCAACTATTCATTCAACATGTAAGCACCCAACAAATTAAGGACGAGACATGGCGTATACGACCACCAGATTCATCAGAGAGGCACTTTTTCATCAGTGGTTCATTCAAGCATGGACAGAATTGGGGTAAAATTTGGAAAATCAGACCACCTGACATTGCATTGAGTTTTGGGAATTCAGCACACGTGTGGCTCAGGAGTCTAATTCTAGTTCAACAAACCCTACTGCCTTCATATATGCTATGGGTAGCTAGGTTTTCTTTCAAAATAAACAGATCCCTCATCATCATAGCCACGGCATGGACCTATTTTTACAAACCCATTATAACAAATTATGGGTCATTCGATTTTCTCAAAGGGACATACAATACAGTCAACTATGGACTTTAAAATCACTGTTTCAACCTTGAGGACAAGGTTGTTTTCAAGGAGCGGAGAAATTGTTACGAACCAAGGACAACCACAAACAGCTCAGCAAACAACCCACAACAGCTCAGCAATTCAACCCACAAACAGCTCAGCAAATCAACAGCCAACAAAAGTAGTTTTACAGTAGGACAGGTAGTTACACATGTAACAGAATAGGAAAACAAATCAATGTATTTCTATAAATAGAGAATAAAGAGAAAAGAATGGGTATCAAACCCCTTCGGTGAACAAAAGAATCTCAAGAGAGATCTTCAGGAGAATGGTCCTTCTCGAATAGGCCAATTATCTTTTCATCCTCATCTTTTGCCAAATAGCCTACACATCATTCAGAGAATTAGTATTCGAAAATAGCAAGAACAGAATATAGAAACTAAAGAATACCGAGAGAAAAACAGAGGGAACTAGGGTTTCGAAACTTACTTTCTGAATAGAGAGACATAAAACAGAGTTTAAATACCTAGGGTTATTATGTACGCGAGTTTACGGTTTTGCCCTTAACACCCGCTTTAACCCGTGGGATAAACGGGTTGGGTTTTTTTAAGCCGCTTTTAAACGGGTTGAAAAAAATCAACCCTAAAATCACCGCACACCACCGCACACTATCGCACACACGACACCCCACAATGCACATTGCAGCATACAGCGTTCATTGCTCCACACCGCACAACACACACCGCTTACCGCTCCACACAGCACCGCACACAGCACTCATCGCTCCACGCCGCACAACACACACTGCTCCACGCAACACCACAGCACCTTACAGCACACACGCACACGAATAGAGCATGCTCTGTCTCCACCACCGAGCACTGCACGTACATCGCACATCACCCACACGCACATGGCGGTGCATGTTGGACACTCAGAGCAGCGCTCGACGAGCACCCGGTCCAACGCTCAAGGAGCGCATGTGCTGCACTCAGCAAGTGCTCGAGCGAGCGCTCTTGGAGCGCACCAGAGCAGCAGCGCTGCTCATCCTCCACGCAGCGGCCAGCAGCTGCTCCCTCTGTTGCGGATGAAACTATATGTATATGTATATATATAATTGGTATATGTATATATTGTATAGGTACCTGTATGTTATATATTTATATATATATACATATATACTATATGAAATGTTACATTTCTTGCCTTATATGTTTATATTTCCTATATATAAGAGTTAAAATACTAATATAATATAAGTTATTTATTTAGTCTATAATATGCTTATACATGCATGTACGTAAGTATGGTATATTATTATTTTATTATTATCTATTGTTTAATTTAAATTAATTCCTTCAATTTTTGATATTTACCTATGTACTTTTAGTTAATTATGTCATTTAATTAAAATTTTTCTCTATCATTATTATTATTATTTTTACTTATTTTATTATTTTGCTTATATTCTAAAAATAACTCTAAAACAGTATTAAATCGTCTTTGTACATAAAAATTTGAGTTAAACCGAAATAATTCAGTCACATGAGGTTTTAGTGCAAAAGATTACAGAAGTCTAGAAATTCTGTAGCATAGAAAATAAATTAAATGTCTATAGTCAATTCTTATAGTATATTCATATCTTTAATTATATTCAGGTAATTCTAACTCTGAGCTTGACCTGCCTGTTGACAATTACGACTGACAAGAAACATGGACAGGTGAGTATATTCCTATGATCTTTACACTTGATTGTGGTTGTAGAATAGAATTATTCAAGTAATAAACTAATAAGGGGTTGGGAAATAAATTGTGGTTGTTGTTACTTGACTTTGGTTGATAAAACAACGTAATTATATTCTAACCCATTGATTGTTCTAGAGTAGAAATGAAAGTGTGTGATAATTGTTTGCACACCAAATAAATGAATATAAAACAAATTGGCATAATAATTAAATACATTCATGCATGGCATATATGTACATAGAAGGCCATCACCACTACACTTTGAGTCGGATGGGCCACACTATCCCGTGAGGATGGTAAACATGGAGGACCAAAGTGGTATATGCCTAATGTGTACCATAGGCCTTGTTTTAAGAGATAGGGAACTAATTCGTCCTGGGGAGACGACCCTTCTATTAGAATCGCGTTGGATCATTGTTTTGGATTTATTGCTTCAATGGGATATTGTTATATGTATATTATTTTCGATATATAAAAAGTTTTCTTGAGAAATTTGATTCCCGAAGTATAATAATCTGGGTGCTAATGAGTGGATGTACCCCAACCCTGGATTCGGAAGGCGTAAATCCGAATATATATATATGGTTACCTGTTGGCTACATATATTTGTCCACTTGATTGGTTGCATTACATATGTTTGACTTAATAACTTGCTTAGTATGTTGAAATGGCATAGAGTGAGGATTATAACTCGTTGAGTCTGTGAATCGCTCACTCTCTTATAGTTTATTGTCACATGATTATATTTGGTACCAGTCGGGATGAGGCTACCCTCAGATTAGCTCCCCTATGGAATCTGGGTTTTGAGGGAAGGATGCGAGGGTTGAGGAGAGTTCCTTCTTCTTTTTCATGGGAAGTGTTTCTAAAAGTTGTTGAAACAGGATTGTAATATTCGCAGGATCAGTAATCCAAACCGCTTTCTTATATATACTCTTAACTATTTTTTTCTTTTACTATTATATTTCTGCAGTTGTTATTAGTTAGTTTTGAGATTATTAGTTGTACAATATGTGATTGATCTAATACTATCAAGCCTATTGGTTATCTATTCAGGATATGCTTCTGCATAATATTTATGGCTTAGAGAGACTTATGAGTTAATCTTAAGCTGGGTATTGTGTATGGCGGAACTGTCCCGTCTAAGATACCTTCGGGTCGTGATATGTAGGATCTGTTGTTTATGTCCAAGTGTTAAGGCTTCATCTTAAGGCAAGTTTGATCAAAGGTGAATGATCCTAATCCATCCACAACCCTTTTTCTTGGATTTATACATGATCTCTTAGGGTTTTGGTTGGTTTTTACATGAAGATCCTTATGAGGAAACCCCAGCACATGTTGGGATCCGTGATTAGTGAATGCAAGTCGGATTTTAGTGATCCAAATCAGTAAGTTTATCTCCTCTGTGATGGATTCAAACAAAATACGAGTTAAACAATCCTTATACGTCCTTGTTGATATGCTAATATAGGGTTTTGGTGAAATATTTGGTATTTATGGAGTTTTGTGCGTTTCATTGTTGTTCTTCAGGATTTTTGTGGAGTTTGATCGGAGTAGATGGTGTAGATATTGGGGATTTCTTGTCAAGTTAGGGTTTCTAGAGAATTCATTTCTAATAGGATATATTAATAACATGTTTATATCTGTTGATGTATGTATATATGTTGTAACAGGATATTTGGAGTTTGTGGAATTGTTGTTGGTGTTGATATAGGAGTTTGTGGAGTTCGGGTTGTCTTTTGTAAGCCCTTGAAAATTTCAATAAATAATTCTAAAGATGAACTTAGGAAATAAAACCCTGAAAGTCACTCCGACTTAAAACCGAACTTCAACGAGTCCCAAATTCCGAACGAATCCAGAAATCCTGAGTTGTGAGAAAAATAAGAAACCTCAGGAACAAAATAGTAACCCAATATACTTCCATTCTAAAACCTTTAGGTACGAAAAATCTCATATTTAACTCCGACTTATAAATTCGAATGAAATATAGCCCTAAAATAAACTGCTAAGGAGTGAATAGTGATTGGCTTCGGGAATAAAACTCAATCCAAAAGAATTCCGAGGACGTGGGGAAACATTCATTACTTACGAAAGTCGACCTTAAAATAAAACTCACTAATCAGACAAGTCATATAAGTTTGAAATATCAGTTTCTATTTTGGCAATGGTGTAAACCGGAAGGTTAACTAGGAAACCGGAGTCTCCAAAAACTCCCAAGAAACTCAGTAACCTGGGTCTAGCAAACTCGTATTCATAAACCCAGGAGTGGAACAAAAGGAAAAAGATGTAATCGGTTCGTATTAAGTCTAGGATACTCTGTAAAGATGAGATCAATGAAATTCCGACCTATTCCAATCAGATCAGGTGCCAGTTTCGAAAACGCGCTCTGGGATTCGAAATGTTAAGATATGTTTTAATGTTAGACTTATATTTCTAAAGGATCTCTAAGTTATTAGTTTTACACATTTTCACATAGCTAGAATTATCTAATTTTACAAATCTGTTCGTATTTCGTTACTACCGGTAATTAGTGAGTCTTCCAGTACGATTTAATATTTTAGTTACCGAAATGGTTATTATTATTATTATTCTTATAAGGTATACCCTAGTTCTCCTAGTGATCGATAGTAATCGGACGAACTTTGGAAACCGGAGAACGAAACCCTATATCGGTCCGATTCCAGCTTAGTGATAGGAGCCTAGAAACCCTAGATCCGGCTTTCCTTCGATTTCATAATAAAAGAATTTTATAAAGTAAATAAATTTGAATTATTGTTCTAAAGTACATTTTAAACCTTTGAAAGTTAAATCCGGGAATTTTTCAATTCCAGCCTTCCCGAGCTCAATTACGGAAAAGCGTGCCCGGACCACGGATTCAGAAAAATGTTCCGGATATTCATTAGAACCGTAATTTTATAAGGATTCCAAAAATATCAATTTCATAATTTTCGAGCTATAAAAATTACAGTTATAGCTTTTCCCGTGTTTTCGTACAACCGGTAAATAGATGTCTTGTCTACTATTCACAAGTACAACCTACACTACACACTACCCATACCCTATTCTTACATCCTTACAACTACTCATTTCAATTTTCTTTTCCAAGAAATTTTGTCTCTTAAATAATTATCACATTTATTACATTTAATTTACTAAATTACAAAATTCAATTTTTCAAAAAAACACACACACACATGGATGGCCGGCGCCCCTCCCCTTGTTTTTCCTTCCCATTTGATTTATTTTTGCAAATTTTATTCAACTAAACCCTAATTCACCTCATATATATACATTTTTTCTCTCTCTCCTCATTTCTTCTTATTTCAAAGTTTGAAAAAGAGTAAAACTCTCTTTTCCTCCCTCTTGTGCCGAGCATTCCCCTCCCCCTTTCCTCTCACTTTCCAACTTTGTTTCTTCTTCTTTCCTCCTTCAAGACCCCTTTGGTATGTATATTTAGGCTTTGTTCATCCTAAATCTTGTTATGGCAAGATCATTCTTGAGTGTTTTCTCATCTAAATCCCAATGAGCATGAGCAAGGGACATGAAAACACTACTACAAGAATCTCAAGCCATCTCAAGAAGTGGATCTAGCCTTTGAATGAGTTTTGTTTGAAATATCAACTTGTTCATGCATGTAAAGTAGAGATCTTGCATATATATCGTTGTTCATGCCATGAGATCCATGATTTATACACTATATATAGTAGATCTAAGGTTTAGACATTCACAACTTCATGAACATGTATGATCATAGAGATATTTTTGCTTCCATACATTGATGATCATAAAAATGTAGTCTTGTGTATATAGAGATGCTAGATGGTAAATATTCACATATGGAAGGCAAGAACATTGAAAAAGGAAGGAGTTTGTCAAATATGAAATGTTGAAAATTCGGATGAAATGGAAACCCTACTTCAAAAACCCACAAAATCATTTTAAACTCATGTTTCATAAGAAAAATGAAGGGTATGTATAATAGGTATATTGAAGGAATGATTTTTATAAACTTAGGTAAGTTTAGGCATAATAGAGACATAAAAATAAGGAGTAAGGTTAGAATGGAAAGTATTGAAATATGGATGAGTAGTCAAATTCGTAACTTAGGTTCATGCCCACAAGAACACTTAGAATTTAAGTCTAAATTGGATGTTTTATAAGCTAAATGAAGTCCTTAGATAATATATATATTGGAGCTTCAAATTTTAATGCCTTAGACAAGTTTTTCCATAAGAAAAATGCAAGGAAATGAGATTTACAAAATTCGGATTTCTACAAGTAGCTAGTTTAAAAAGATGTTTAGCAAATGAAAAATGTGGATTTTTATGCATGAATGAAGGCCATGACTATTATAGACCTTGAGGACTTATTTTTAGATAGATAACAAGTGGATTACAAGATTAAAAGTCAAAGAAACCCTAAGGAACATTAAGTGGAAGAATAGCTTCTTAGAAATGACCTTTATGGATTTTCCAACACTTGAGAGTTCATAAGAGTTTATTATCACAAAATCATTATGACCATGCATATATTAAGTCCATCACATGGCATTCATATTAGTAATTCATTCCCATACCATTCATGCATGAATCACCAACTAGGAACATTTTTATCAAAAGCAAAACAATTTTTCGAAATCGGGAAAGTGACAGAACAGAACTGATCCCACTGTTCCGTGGCCTTACTACTTTCAAAACTTGAAAATAATTCTGGAAATAGGTAGATCTTTCGAAGTAGATAGAGATCAATATAAAATTTGCGAAATTCCGAGTTAAAATGACCAAGTTATGGCCGTTTTAAGTTGGAACTTCCGCAAATAGCGAGAATTCCGATTTTGTATAGTATAGATACATAGTTTGAAGTAGTTTAGTGATGAGATTCTTATTAGGCTATTCTTATTTGGTAGGTGAATCCGAACACGACGATACCGTATCACCCGACTACCATATTGATAAGAGACTGGCGTACCATGGCCGAGTGAGTTCCCCTTCCGATTTCAATTATTGCTTGTGATTGTAATAATAGTCGCACTAGTTGTTAGGTGAAGATAAAAAGGAAAATTATGTATGATGGGGTTATATGGGATTTATATATTGTCTGTTGTTGATGTGTGAAATGAACCTTAAGAAATATCGAAACGAGGTGTTAAGCTATGGATTGATTGTCTAGTGTGTTATACTGAATGTCTGCGAAATTGTTGGCCACCTAAAAGAATCAAATTAATGAATATTTGACTCAATTGTAATTGGATTCATTCATAACACGATGGGGATGGAGCATTAGCATTGGTTGGTTTTTCGTGATCCATAAAACGAATACTTGTTGGTTAATCGTGATCCATAAAACGAATACTTGTTGGTTAATCGTGATCCATAAAAATGAATACTTGTTGGTTAATCGTGATCCATAAAACGAAATATTATCAGTTGACCGTGAGCTTAAACGGCGTCGTACCGCAGGATTCGTAAATCTGCTAACCCGGGATGGAGGGCGCAAGTCCATCCACATATGATTTCCGGCTGGTCATATGTTTGCTAAACTCACTTGTTGATGCATTTCACTTGGTTGCTTAACTATTTGGTTGAATGTGTTGTGTTTATTGTAATTCGGAAGTTCCACTCACTAAGCTAGTGTAGCTTATACCCCTATAGTTTCCTGTTGCAGTATGAGTACCTTTGGCTTTCTCCGAGGACTCGTGGACACCAGGTACGGCTCTTAGATATTAAGGAGCTTTTAATGAGGCCGGGGTCTAAAGATTAGAAATGGACTCTAATTCCGTTTTTCGAATCGGTAATTGAAGGGCAATGTAAGGAAATGTGGGGATTGAGAATTGGTAACTGGTGTTAGGGGGTATGCCCCCTAAATCATGTAATAGAATAATTCTCTGTATGACGGTTATGGTTTACATTCTTGCTACTGTGTATATCTCTTTAAGCTACTACGAAGCAAAGTATGATCTATAATTGTTGAAAGCGAGCCTTACACTCGATGTTTAAGCTCATGGGGAGACTAGGATTGTCTCACTTGAGACTAAATGTTGAGTGTGGAGGACTGTCACGTATAGGGCACACTTTGGGGCGTGACATCTTTATTGTTGGTGATATTGGATTTGAGAATTTGAGTTGTATTCCTGAATTTGAGAAAGGTACGACCAATCCCTGCTTGTTGTTTTTACTTATAAGTTTCGTATTGCTTGATTGGTTGTAGGAACAGAATGTCATAATAAACTTAATACTATTCGGCTTAATAATTGTCTGCTTAGTTGTGCTTGGCTTTGACTAGTAAAAACCTAGCAGACAGTGATACTGGTGAGGTACCCTAATGATCTTAGAGTGAGGTTGTCCCTAGTGGACTTGTGGTTTCTTATAATTCCGGTAGAATTAGGGGAAAATGAGGATGTTTAGGGAGTACCACTCATCTATATATGTATATAATTACCTTATTTTCAAAGAGTTGGTTGTTTCTAAAGAGAAGTCTGAGTTACTTTGAGTTCGAGATTAGAATATACATAGTTTTGAACTGTGTTGATTTGCTGAATATAAAAAGAAAACAAACTGATTGCTTGCATTAGACTAAGTGCATTTGATACACATATACCTGTTGCGTGTGCATTTGCATTTGCTTTTAAGATTGGAGTTATCGTATTGGGCTTTGCAGCTCACTTTTTTAAAATTTCAGGTACAGGTGATAAGACATTATATATGATCTTTTGTGATATGATCTTTGATTAGGGGTGGCAATAGTACCTAACTATCTAGCTGAGAGTTAGACTTTTTGATTATAGGTCATGAAAGGAAAGAGTCCTAGATATGTTGAAGACTTGATTTGCTGTATTTTGCTTATGATTATGTATTATGAACAATTATTGGATCATTTGTTGAAGACTATGTATAAATGAAGGATTTCTCTTGTAGACAATTTCAGTTGTTATATTGATAGTTGGCTTGTGGATATGCCAACTAGGATGTTTGTTTTTTAAACAAATGTTATGGAAGTATATTTGTGTTCCAGATTTTTTACAGGTTTTGGAGCATCCTATGAGATACCCTATTGTGTGTTTACTAGTGATATTTGTATATTTGTGGATATTAGAGCCTTAGCATGTTCTATTCAAGAGAGGACACGTGGTGGGTGTAATACCTTATTTTAAGGCATTACAAAAACATTATTATATATCCCATAGGACCTTAAATTAATCTAATTAATTTTAAAATATATTATAATTATTTAATAATTTCTACAAACAAAACCTCTAACATAGAAATAGATACATTACTTATTTTTTATTTCATCCATGTAATTTATTTTATTTCTTTCTAATTAGCACTAATTACTAATTACTCCTTCATCACCCCCTGTGATGGAGAGTGTGATGGTCATCACACCTTTCCACACTCCAATGAAAGAGGATGATGGGTGATTACACCCTTGATCATGCCCATGATCAAGGAAAAAATAAAAGATCAGAAATGATCATGCCTGTGATGGCTCAAATTTTGCAAAAATAGAGATTATCATAGGATGGATCATGCATGTAATGGTCCAAAATTTTCAAATCTGAGAGCATAATGGGTATGATCATGCCCACAATCATTCCCCTATGCAATTCACATTTTTTCTTTGCCTTTTCTATAAGTTTTAAGTATTGTTTACTCATTTTACACGTTGGTTACAACAAAATTATTCTCTAAATAGTATGCATGCTCATTTCTATAATTATAGCATGTATATACATATTACTACATCTTATATCTTCAAATCATGTCATCACACTTCTAGCCTATACATGTATATAGTAACCTAAGTTTTTAATTACAAGTTCATATATCTTTAGTTACAAATTTTGTCACATACCCAACTTTTATTTAGCATCATCACATCATATTCATTCCTAAACAACAATTAAACTAAGGAAAAAGCAAATTTACTTATTTAGCAAAACTCAAGCAACTAGAATTTCACTACTACTACTCTTTAGTTGTTATAGCTCTTTCATGCATGTTTTTCATCTTCCATTTCTCCTTATGGTCTTGAATTTGAGATTGTGATTTGATTTTAGAGAGAGAAAGAAGAGAAAAAGAAAACGTAGAAGAAAGAAAAAAAGAAGAGAAGGAGAAAAGTAAAGGGAAGAAAAGGGCAGGTGGACAATGAAAAAGGAAAAGAAAGGATAGTTAATAAGATATTTATGGTACATTTGATATAGCAATTGATCGCAATGGAATCGCAATTTCGACTTCCAATCCTTTTCCTACGTTTGAAATCGTTATAAAGCTAGAATAGTGATTTCTTGGAATCCATTATTTCGTTTGAGGTGGAATTGGATTCCGCCTTTTAGAAGGCAGAATTGCGATTTCTTTCCGCTTTCCATTAAAGTTCTAAATTACCTATTTACCTTATATAAATTTAATATGGTATTATTCATGAAAGGTTTCTGTAAATTGCAATCTAAAGTAATTCTTTTCCATCCCATTCCATGTCCATATCCAAATAAAGGAATGAATTTATTTTCTCTTATTGATTCCATTCCTTATATTCATTTGATTCCAATCTACTCCATCCCAAACGACTTTTAGGTAACAAAGGTGCATTAAGGAATATTTATGGTAAGAGATTATCTTAAATCTTTGAGATGATTATATTGTGTATTAAAAACAATTAGGAAGAAATTTTAGAATATATAGAAGTAAATTAATAACTTGAAATGGAAATTTAACTTAGAAATTAAATTGGTAAAAACTTAATATTTAGTTTGGCTTTAGTTTTAAGAACTGATATTTATAAAAAAAAAAAAAAAAAAGCAATTAAGCTTAAAATTTATAGGATTAATGAATTGGAATTTAGACTTAAATGGCTAAATATGGCCTTTCATAAAATTTAGGTAATTGAATTTTAGTAATTTGGATCATTTATAATTGAAAGAAAAAGGGATTCAAGTTGATGATTAATAAAATTTAACAATTTAATTCATGAAATCGACTAAAGGTTAGGGTTTGCAAATTTACTAACCATTTAAATTGGATCTTCAAGGTTTAGAAATTTGAAGTTGAAAGAAAAGAAATTTAGTTTGAGAATACAAAAGATGATAAAATTTGATTTGTTAAAAAAGATTGCTAAAGCAAATAGGCTAATTGAATGGAACATTTGAGATTTGAAATTTCAATTATTCAATTTACTAATTTGATATATCAAATTATTTATTCATACTATTGTTTATTTTTTTTTTGCTTAGTTTTTTAATTAAGCTATCTGAAATAGTCATGAATTTCCTAGTTTATATTATTAATGTTATTGAAATTATATATGATTTTGAAATGAGATATATGTGTATGAACAATATAATTAGTGCATATGTTGAATATGTGTCATTTTGTATGTGTGTATGTGCAATGAAATTAATTTATTATTTTATATATATTAATGTGTGCATAGTGAAATTAATGTTTGTGTCTTTTATGAATTAATATGTGTGTGTTATGTTTAAAATTTATCAAAACAACTTTTGAATTGCCTAAGATATTGTTGACATAATTTTTTTAAAATTAAGCCTATTTTTCAGGCTCAAATTCAACTCAAATGCCCTCCAAATTAAGCCTAAGTCAAATATACCCCTAAAGTCAAACTTTGGATAATTATAAACCTCAAATTTGATCAAATATTTTCTCTTTTTGGCAGCCCATATTTTCATATGAATTTCCTTCTTTTCTTTTCTTTCTCTTTTCCTTTTTCTTCAAACCTTAAGCCTTAAACCAAAAACCAATATCAAACTTTTGGAATAAAAAATCTCTCTAAGCCAAAGGCTATTCATGTAAGTTAATGCAAGCATAATCTCTTTGTTCTATTTCCTTTCTTGTATTTTAAAGCAACACTTATGTAGGATGATTAATGTTATATGAGTTGATTGATTTATGCATTGATATATGTTAGGTTAAGTTTTGTTATTGTGTGAACTTGGATGAGTGTTTAAAAGTTATAAAGAGTGTTGGTGAGTAGTGAAGTTAAGTTGAGTAGTTAAAATGTGGAATTGAAGTGTAATTGGTGTTTGATGTTGTAGTTGGGTTTTTTGATGATTTAAGTGGAGTTTGCATGTTTGATTGGTGTTAGGATATATAACAAGTTTTGGGAAACTTAGGATGAGTTTAAAAAAGGATTGAAAGTGCAAAATTACAAAATGTTGTAAAGAAAACAAGGGAAGTAAAACATTTTGAATAGTTTGTTTTTTAGTGTACACCAACATCTGTATTTCAACGCAGCCGGTTTATGGCGTGTTGAATGTGATCAGAACATATTTCTTAAAGCCGATTAAAACATTGTCAGCTTTCGTAAGAAAAATTGAGTGTTGATTTTTCAAATCGTACACCGCTATTAGAGTTCCAACGCTGCCGCTTATAGCAGTGTGAATGTGAACGAATCAAAATCTTTAACGCCGGCTTAAAGCAGCTGACGTAGTATTCTACCTATCGTGTACATTGAAACGCTGCCGGTATACATGGAAACGCTGCCGGTGTTGGGATATCCATGGGCATGGATTAACCCCATGGAACTCTCGGAAATTTTTTTGAAAATTTGGAGTTATAGACTACACCGACTCAAAGTCGCCGTGTAGACTAAAGGCTGCTGGCAATTTTTTGAACGCTGCTGGTGATGGCAAGCATTGAGTTTTAGTACATTGTGCATACGTTCAACGATGCCGGCGTTGAGAGCCAGCGTGTCCCCTGCAGTTTTCATTTTCAAAAACTTTCTCTAATATTTCCCAAAGCTTGATATATGACCAATTGAATATTTTTTAAGTATTGTATGATATAATATGATGTTTAAATGCTATGTTATGACTTTGTAATAATTTATTTAATTTTTTTGATTAGTTATGTTTGAAACTAGTTGATTTGTGCTTGAACTAAGTGAGAAATTTAATATTATCTTGTACAATGATAGATCCTTGCTCGTTACCCCCATTAATTCCCAAGCTAATACAAGTACGTGGTAACTTGCTTTTCTTTGCTAGGATAAGCATTTTTAAAGTTACTCTAAATTAAGAAATTTAATAAGTGTTTTGAGTGTCTTTTATATCGTTGAATTTGGTTCGAAAAGCGGTAACCCTACTCAGGTTGGGGGCATGGTAGTCTTAGGCCTTAAACCATACTTGTCATTTCGATATGATTTTCATAAGTGGTTTGTGTAATCGATGGGGAATTGTATCGATATAACATTTGGTTATTCTCGAAAGGATGTAATATATTTTAATTCAATGTTTATGGGAACACTTGAATTAAGTGATATCATGGATCGAGTTAAGTAAAGTCGAGAAACGGCTATAAACCTAAATGAGATTACTTAATTGTTATGGATAAATTTATCTAGGATGAGAAGTATCCGAGCTACTTATATCAACCCCCTAAGTATCGTGATCGTTACTTAGGTACCCTTAGAAATCCTTGTTGCTTGGAGTTTGAATACTTTCATGATGTATGACTAACTAAAGATTGAACAATAAATTATTGGTTGTTGCATTTTGCATTTAGCTTAAGCATGTATGAATCACTTTGCATTTGTATTCGTTACTTGCATACTAGGCTTTTGGCTCATATTTTAACCATTTTAGGTGATGAATCTTACAAGTTTTACACGAGTATGGGGAATGGAACCGATTTCAAGGATTTTCTTGATGATTTGGAGGACTAGAGATGACCTTAGACTTGATGAGACCCATATTTTGTAATAGACTAGTTATGATAGCTTTTGTGGATGTATTTAAAGTTCTGGTTAGATTATATGTGTCATTTTGTTAAGGATTGTAAGAAGCCTTTGGTTGTAATATTTAGATATATATATTATGTACTTAGCTATGTATGATTTGATTTTATTTCTTTTGTGAAATATGTTTATGGTGTAGTATGTTTTGCTAAAAGTTTTGAAAAACTATGGTTTCAATTATATTAATGAAATAGCCATGAATTTCTAATTTATATTTTAATGTATTATTGAAATGATATATGATTTTGAAATGAGATATATGTGCATGAACTATATAATTAGTGCATGTGTTGAATGTGTGTCATTTTGTATGCGTGTAGTACAATGAAATTAATTTTATTGTATTATATGTATTAAAGTGTGCATAGTGTAATGAATGTGTGTGTCTTTTGTAAATTAATATGTATGTGTTATGTTTAGAATTTAATAAAATAATTTGTGAATTGTGTAAGAATTGATGGCAGAATTTTTACAAAGTTAAAGCATACTTTTTAAGCTCAAATCAAACTCAAATGCATTCTAAAATTTAACCAAATTAACCTTAGGTCAAATATACCCCTAAAGTCAAACTTTGGATTAGTATTGACTTCATTTTGGACTAATTATGGACTCTTTTGACAGCCCTCTTCATTTCATACGAATTTTCTTTTCTTTTCTTTCTTTTCCTTTCATCTCAAAACCCTAAGCCTTAAGCCAAAATCAATCACAAGTTTTTGAATTCAAACATCACTCCAAGCCAAAGCTTAATCATGTAAGTTAAATGCAAGGCCAATCTTTTTATTTTATGTTCTTTCTTGTATTTGGATGTAAGGCTTAGGTTAGAATAAAGTTTTTGTGCTAATTGGTGTTAGAATGATTTTGTGCATTGATGGTAGTTTAAATAGGATTACATGGCTAGAGGAGTTGTAGTGTATGTCTTATATGGATGTTGACATGCGACAATGAATGTATTGGGAAGGTTTAAGGATTGAGTAGTTGAAGTATGGAATTGAAGTGTGATAGGTGTTTGACGATTAGAAGTAGAATTTATGTTGTTTGGATAGTATTTAGAACATAGAACAAGTTTTGGAAAGCTTAGATTAAGTTTGGAGAATTTTTGAAGTGAATAAGTTTTGTAAGAAAACAAGGGAAACAAAACATTTTCGTATAGGTATAATTTGATCGTACGTCGGCATCTGATACTTCAACGCCGCTGGTATAGAGGCGGTGTTGAAGGTGATCAGAACTCGTTTTTGTAAAGCCGCTTGAAACACTGTCGGCTTTCACTAGAAAAGTCTGCTAGTGTTTATTTTTCAAACAGTACGCCAACTATCAAGGTTCCAACGCTGCTGGCCTTGGAGCGGTGTGGAATGAGAACAGAATCATAATTTTTAACACCAAGCTTAAGGCCATCGGCGTATAATTCAAAGCTGTTGGCGTACGTGGATACACTGCCGGTGTTTGGGGTATTCATAGGCGTAAACCAACCCCGTACAACTCTTAGCAATTTTTAGAAATTTGGAATTGTAGTCTACACCGGCTCAAAGCTGCTGGTGTAGGATGAAGGCTGTCGGCGTATCCTTGAACGTTGCCAATGTTGACAAATGTTGAACTTTAGTGTATTGTGCATCGGTTAAATGCAGCCGGCGTTAAAGGCTGGCATATTCCCTGCACTTTTTATTTTCAAAAACGTTTTCAAAATTTTCCAAAGCTTGATATATGATCAATTAAATATTTGTTAAGTATTCTATGATATAATAGGATGTTTAAATGCTTTGTTATGACCTTGTAATAATTTATTTGAATTTCTTTGATTAATTATACTTGCAACTAGTCAATTAGTGCTTAAACTAAGTGGGAATTCAATATTGTCTTGAGCAGTGATAGATCCTCGCTCAGCCAACTCCATTAACTCTCGAGCTATCTCAGGTATGCAGTAACTTGCTTGTTTCTTTGCTAGGGTAGGCATCAAATCAAATTACTCTAAATTATGAAAATTTATTAATTGATGAGTGTAGATTGTCCTTGTTTGCCGTTGAATCTGCTTCGGAGAGTGACACCTTGCTCAGATTGGGGGCAGGGTACTTTTTCGTTATTTGGATAGAATTATTTAGGAGATATGAGTATCCGAGCTACTTATATCAACTCCCTGAGCATCGTGATACGTTACTCAGGATCCTCTAGTATTAAGGGCTATACCGAAAGGTGGGGCTGCTTAGTCTATATGAACAGTAGAGACCACTTAGGAAGGCGGACGTAATACTAGATCCTTATTGCCCGGAGTTTGAATACTCCAATGATGAATGACTAACTAAAAATTGAATGATAAATTATTAGTTGTTGCATTTTGCATTTAGATTAAGCATGTGTGAATCACTTTGTATTTGTATTCATTACTTGTGTACTGGGCCTTTGGCTCATATTTTAACCATTTCAGGCGATGAATCCGACGAATTTTACACAAATATGGGGTATGAAACCGATTTCAAGGATTTTCTTGATGATATGGAGGACTAGAGATGACCTTAGACTTAGTGGAATCCAATTTTTGTAATAGTATAGTTATGTTAGTCTTGTGGTTGTATTTAAGGTTTTAGTTGAATTTCATGTGTGTAATTTTGTTAAGGCTTGTAAGAAGCCTTTGGATGTAATATATGTATATGTATATATGTACTTAGCTATGTATAACTTAGGTTTACTTCCTTCATGAAATATGATAATAGTGTAGTGTGTTTTTGTTAGAAGTTTATTAAAAATTATGATTTCTGTTATATTAACTATGTGGAATTAGATAAATAATTCCTCAAACAATTCTTTTAGACGACCTTACATATAATCTTACAGGTTATATGTGGTTGGGGAACTGTTATCACCTATTTTAATTATAGGGGTGATAATGGGTCCTTACAATTAATTATATGGAATTAAACAAACAATTCCTCAAACACTTCTTTTAGACAACCTTACATATAATCCTACAAGTTATATGTGGTTGGATAATTGTTATCGCCTATTTTAATTATAGGGGTGATAGCGGGTCCTTACACTATCTAAGCTCAATTTCTAAACTAAATTCAACATTATTCACCTATTATACTATTTAGTTAAACCATTTCTAATATTGTCCTTTATCTCATGACCATAATATTAAAATATTGATTTTAGTCATATTCTAAATTATTAATTTATCTCGAGATATTATAAAAGTTCATTTTGTTACTAGAGTCTTTATTTTTATAGCATTATTTATTACCTATTAGGTTTTATAGTTATATGCAAATACTATTTACAAGTCACTACTTTTAATTATGATTTCTAATTATTAATATTTTTGGAGTTTACAATTACTAATTGTTGTATAGTTTCTTTAAATTACTAAAGCTCTAATAATTATTGATCATTAATTATAAAAAGTTATGGGAAATTTTTACATTTAATTTTATTAATAATAATTATAACTTTGAAACAACAATTAGATTGTTTATACTCTAGTATTCTTAAATCGTGAAAAATTGGAAGTGACCTTGTGACCTTTCTTAAAGCTTTTTATTGAAAATTTTACATTATATGCTTGATGATTATGATATTCAAGTTGTATAAATCTAGGTGATTACATTTACAAAGGAAAAATCCATACAACATGTTATTTAAGTGAGCCAATGACACGTGTCATGAAGCTATAGGTCATAGATGCCAGTTGTGCAAATGGAAATAACCAAGTTATGTTTGGTACTATTTTTTAGCGCAAAAAGTTCATTGAGTAGTAAATTAATAAAACTAAAATTCAGGTACTTAATTGAATATTTAGACCAAATTGAGATAGTTTTCATGACAATAGCCCTAAATATATATTAAAAAATGCATGTTCCCAAAGATGTATCATAAATAATAAGGTTGTGCTAAAAAAAATGACCAAACCATGAACCAAATCATACTAAATTCACTACAAGAAATTTTGGCTTTAAAAACAAAAAAATTCTGTCTCTGAAGACTTTTAAAGATAGCTTTTCTGTTGTAAATTTTTATCTAAAAAATCATTGTCGCTAATTCTTTTAGAGATAAATTTATTATCCATTGCAAATTTTCGATGAAATTTCTATCGCAAATCTGTCTCTATTTTAGAATTAGTTATTATCAATACCTAATTAGTAAATAATAAATAAAATTATTCTGTTGCATATTTGTCTCTGATTTTAAGATAAATTATTAAAAAAATTTCCCATTTGCCTAATATTTATCCTTTCTAAGACGTCATCCATCATTGAATGCTATATACTAAACACACTTAACATTGAAGTTTTCACAAGCACTAAACCGATGAATCAATTTATATCTTCATGAATAAAGTTCCACTACTGTTTATTTAAGAGATATTACAATTTACAATATTAAAACTATAAAACATTTTACATATCTTTTGTAATTAATTTTTATTTTATAATTTCACTTTGCCTATTTATTAAGGATTTTTCATTAATATTTTATTACAATAATATTTATATATACTAAGTTTAAATTATTATAAACATATAATTTTTTAGTAGTATATTATAATTATTTTTGCCAAATATGATATTATTATTAAAATATTATTATATAGCATGTGTATATATGTATATATAAATATATATATTAGTGATATATAATAATTATAATTTTTACATTACTTATTTTATATTTATATTTATATTATCTTAATACACTATATATTTTTAAGTAATATGTTTACTTTTCAGATCATTTCTATTACAGTAAATAAATTATGTAAAACTTATAAATATCCAAATTTTATTAGATATATAACAAATATACTATAAAAAATATAAAAATATATTTTTCATTAATATTTATATTTAACTAATTATTTTATATTATACATTTTATTATTTAAATATATCATATTCTAATTAAGTATATTATTTTTTGGCAAATATGTTATTATAAGTTAAATAATATATAGTATGTAAATATAAATTATGTAAGGTAAATATAACAAATTATATTATATATTCAATAAGATATGAATAATTATAATAAATATATGTAATAAAAAATTATAAATAATATGAATATATATTTTTTATTAATATATTATTGAAATGAAATATAATATTTATATATTTATACATGTTTATATATATCAACTTTACATTTTATAGTAGTTATTTTATTTTACATATTTTATTATTGAAATATACTTTATTTTTAAGTATTATTTAATGATATTACTTATATATAACATATTATATTATTGTTATACATTATTTTATCAAGTTGTATATTTTAAATTTTTTATATAAGAGGTTATTACATAAAAGAATATATAATAGATCTAAATAATAACTTATAAAGTGTATAAGTGTCTATAACAAACATATATTAAGTACTATTTATTATTTATACTTTATAATATATAAATATGTAATATATTAGTAAATATATTATAAATGAAATATGTAGTATTAGTTGTAAATGACATATGATTATGCATATTATATTTATTATATAATCAAATTAATTACAAATATATAAGTCCATATTATATATTACAGTTTCATATTTATTATATTTGATATGTATAATTAAAACTATATTTTAAACATAATTATTTATATGTACATATATATAATAATTTAGTTTAGAGACATATTTGCAACATATTTTGAAAAAAATAGAAATTAGCACTAAAATAAATTATTTCTCGCTAAAATCAAACACAAATTTGCAACGGAAAAAGTTCCATTCCAAATCAATTTGTAATCCATTGTAAATTCCATCGCAATAACATACAAAAATTATAAGATTATTTATAATTTATACCATCACAAATCCATCGTAAATCTGTTGCTAATTCATTTTTTTAGAGATAGAAATTTTCCATCACAAGTTTTCTATCTTTAAAGGGTAATTTTCTAGTAGTGATTCAACTGCACCAAAATTCTTTTTTTTTTCTTTAAATACTTTGGTTTGGTAAAATAGTAAATGGTTCAAAGTTTGGCTTGGGACCCTAAACTAAATCATATGGTTTGTTTCAAATTGAATCGATCCATTTTACATGTTTAAAAAAATAAATTCAAAAACATCATTTTTTTCTTTTAATTTTTTTATTTAGATATATATCATTTATGATAATGAAATTAGATTGATCAGACCATGTATCAATTGTCGTAGTGTGTCTATAAATAATATAATTTTTAGATTTTACCTCTAGTATTTTGAACATTCTTTTTCTTTATATTATTAATTAATCTACTTCTTTTACTTAGTCACTTGTTGATTTAAATAATTGATAATGCGTTAATTAAATGCATATAACAGATTAAAATTTGCATTTATAGTGGGATAGCATTTTCTTATTTTAATAAGTATAGTATGTCATTATAATTAAGTATGGTTATAATTTTATGATGAATGGAATCTTTCCTCAGCTTTATATTTTACATATTTATTTAGGTAAATAATTAATTTAAAATATTGTTACTTATATTTGAATTCATGATAAGAATAATGTACCAAAAGTTTTTTGGCACAATGTATTTTTTATTTTAAAAAAAAAAATTACTCGAACCGTAAATTGAATAGTATTAAACTTTTTTTAATGGGTTCAAAATAATTACAAATCAAATCATAAGATTATGTTTTAATTAAAAAAATCAAATAATAATATATGATTTAATTTGGTACAGATGACAAACTTAAACCAAAGCGTACTATGCACACCCTAGTGGGCAACACAACATCATCACTGCTTCGTTGGAGGTTGGCCCAGAAACTTCAATTGCTGGGATTTGGATGGGAACAGACAACAAGTGCAGGAAAGCTAGCATGACAAATTACTGGAAAAAGAACACAATGGACCACTAGGAAGATGGTCATCATTAAAAATGAAAATTAAGCTTTATATTTCATATTTTTTTATTGTTTTATTCTGATATCAATTAAAATTATTAAAAGGAAAAAATTAATTCTTTCTGGTTATTAATAAAAGGCTTTGAATTTTATAAAACCCCAGCTATAGTAATGAAAAACCTTAAAAAGGTGAAACTCCGCCAACTAAAACATAAATATAATGACGAAAAACGTTATAATCATAAAGGTTTTTAAGCACACTAAATAAAACTCCGCCATAAGGTGACATGAGAGCGTCATAGAACTTAGAGCTCACTGCTCACTACTCCGACGAGTTCAATTTGTCCAGAGTATTGGCAAATGGTAAGAATGTGGAAAAGAGAAAAGAATAGATAATAATAATAATAAATACTTTCTGTGGGAACTTTACAAATATGGAAGCCATAAGGTAGTATTTTAATTTTTTTTCCTTTATTTTTACATGATTTCACTAAAAATAATATATGAAATGAATTTAATGGGATTTAATTTCACAAAGTGAATTAGACGTAGGCATGGTTCTAGAACTAAACAAAACTGAAATTGCTGATCCCGGGTCTTGAAAGTGATGAAACGAGCCAAAACCGTCTTCCATGGTTCAGGTCTGGTTCTATGGAACCGGTAGTTTCCGGTTTCAGTTTTGAAACCATGGAATCGTCTTTTTTTTTCAAGTAAAAATAAAAAAATAAATTTTAGTTTTAATAAAATAAATTTTAAACTCAAAACAATTAATTATTGAGTCTAAAAATATTAAATTATTTAACCAAAATTTTTAAAAATTTGTTTAGAATGCGCATTTATATATATAAATATAATTAATATCAATTGTGGTTAATAATATGAGATCGCAAAATATTCTAGAGGATAGAAAGAAAATTACAATAAAAAAATAGTCTCAAGTTATTAAGGAAATGAATTTTTTTTAGGAGAAGTTTATATAAGCTAAATTATATATGATTTTAAGTTATGTTTATTTATATTGCTTATAATAATACATTAAATATTATAAGTAGATAATAAATTTGGATATTCATATATAATGATAGATTAAATATTATAAATAGATAAAAATTTGGATATTCATATGAAATAGTGTAAATATTAATAATTATATACTTAATATAATTTTTAAATTTATTTTCTAATTTTCATTATTTTTTCAATTGAACCAGCTGGAACCGCCTATTCCACCTGGTTCTAGGGCATAGAACAGCCTAGCAAACTGGAAAGTTGGCGGTTCCTTAACTAGTTCTAGAGCCGACCAAACGGTCTGGTTGCGATTTTCGTGACTATGTCTAAAGTGAACCAAAATAATAATAATAATAAAGAGTGATACCAAAGCTAGAGCATAGTAAATGAATCCATAGGAAACCAACAAAAAATTCATCCAAGAATAGACAAATATATCAGCTGAAAATTGATAATGTAATTAGTGATTTTCCAAATTAGTACAGAGTTCTTATGTAGAAATTGTCAAATTCAAATCCGTACCACTGTAATATAATTCTAGACCAATTGATGAATAGATACATCACATTGGTATGTAAAACGGACTAATCCCTTTCACAGGACAATGAGAAAGCCAGACATGAGGTATATATATACTTGATAGACAACCTTATTGTGATCATTCCGGCCTTGAGCTAAAGTTTTAATTTGATTATAAAATAATTTTAAATGGATCCTTGTAAGAGCTCATCTGACCTGTATCTCCGACGATTGAAGAACCGAATAAGGTCAACAGACCCAAGTATGACTTTCTTTTTCTTTAGGTGAAAGGATCATATGCTAAAAAGAGTTACGATGTGTTCTTTCAATCGATAAAACCCGACCCAGCCCCAACCGTCCACCACAGGATATATGATGAAGCCTTCCCCTTGGAACGATAAATTAAAATCCTTCTAATAAATGCTGAAGGCTTCCTGCCCAATGCCTGCCAGAGTGCGGTTCCTACTTTATCTTGTACGGAGGCCACTTGGAATAGTGCTTCTTATTTTGTTCTATCTGAGTTTTGAAACCATAGTTTTATTTGAGTTTTACATGCAGACTTGTAATAGCCAGCATTTATACGCGAGTAACAGTTCATTTTCATATTAAAAAAAAAAAAATTCCTATTTTGACAGTATAAATTTGCTAGTTCATTACTATGCCGTTTTTATTTTTTATTTTATTTTATTTTTTTCATTTTTAGGTTTTCCCCATTAAATCTTAATATTGTCTATTTGGCCTTTCTATTTTTTTCTTCCCTTTTACTATACTGCTTACCTGCAATATAATAGTTTGTTCGCTTAAAGCTTCTAGGTGAAAATAAATAAATAAATTAATAAAATAATAAGTAATGATTGTTTGTGGTATAGTAGTACGAAATCTCAAATTCCAGTCTCATTAATAATGAAAGATGTAATTTGGTATTTGATTCCTTAATGTTAAAAGGATTAATGTAAAAAATAATACTTGGAATTTTGCAAAAAGTTCAATTAGCTATCTAAAATTCAGTTTTGAATAATTTTGTATTTGAACTTTCGTAAAAAGTTTAGTCAGTTATCCGAAGTTTGGTTGACATTTTTTGTATATGAAAAAAGTTTCTGTGTATATTTTTCTTATCTGATTGAACTTGTTTCTTATAGAAAAAATGTATACGAAAACTTGTTTTAGGTATAAAAATGTCAAAATCAAAACCTCATATAGGAAAAATCTTATTCAAGTATCAAATTGTTCAAAACCAAACTTCAGATATCTATTTGAATTTTTTTGTAAAAGTTCATGTATCATTTTTAATATTATCTCACGTCAAAATGATAAAATTTGTATTAGTACCATCTAAAACTTCCTACCCGGCTAACCTTTCTTTCTCTCTTTTTTTTTTTTCCAATTAGACACTGTTATTTGCCTCAAATGACTATATTGACAAAAATGTTTCACTTATGATACGTTTAAATATTGGAAACGATATCCTGCAAGATAGAGCTAGCGCATGTGTTAGTTCATAATTATTAAAAAAACCTATTATTTTAAGTAAAATATCTTCATTAAAATAATTATTAAGTTGATAATTGATATGTACACAGCTCAATAAGAAGACAATAGGAAAGTATAGATGATCTTAAAAAATTATTGAAATCAACATTCTAGAAGTATTGATTGTTAGTTGCATAATTGTTGAAAGTTAAGTGCCAATTGCATCATGGCCCAAAAGAGTACCAATTGCATCATAGCCTCGTAAATGCACGTCAGGTGCTGGAGTTATTTTCTCAGTTGCACTAACAACTAACCCAATGGAAGGACTAAAGTATATGCGCAGCTATCTAAATTAATGATCCACCTACCTACCTAGGAAATAAGACTTCACAAGATTTCGTTAATTAATAACTTAGATTAAAGTGGAAAGGCATAATCGAAATCAGTTAACCATCGTCTAAAAACTGTGTAATAGAAGTTCTTTTCCCATGTACATGGTGAGAAATAAACAAATCTGCACCAACTGTGAGAGCCAACGTATTTGGTCGTATTTATATTCCCTAGTTATCCTTTTCCTAAATCAACAACAATATGTTTTCTCGACATACTTCTCAATCACTACAACATTTTTTTGTTTTTGGCAATGGTGGCAAACTGTTGCTATCGACTTTGAAATTATTGCCTTTAGTTCTAATTAACGGTTTTATATCTGATGCATTTAACCATAAGGCAATAATTATTACATTCAATTGTAACACTTGAAAAAACTATTGTCTTCTTAATTTAAAGCAACAATTTTGAGGTTCTTAACAGGTTACGGTTTAATAAGAAAAAAATACAATGTTTTATGTAAAAATACTGCAATGGTAGTTATGAATACTTGCAACACTTTATTCCATACCTAAAGCAATAGTCGTTATACCTAGTGTAATGGTTTGTATCATTAAAAAGCAATCATTTTTATTATTTAGAAAACATTTTATTATTAACTAAATGCAATAGCTCTAATAATAAAATTTTGTAGTGTAATACTTAATAACAATTATTCTTAATAATTATTATTTTTGAGTTTAGTAATAAGAAACCTTGTAAACATTAATTTTGTAACAAATTAAATTGTTAATATAATAGAGCTCACAAATTTAAACTTTGAATTTGATTAATATCTATAACACTCATAACTAACAAAGTTCTTAATGTACTCAAATGAGTACTTTCCCATATTCACCATCTTATAAATAAATGACAATTTTCTCAATAAACTCAAATCCGTACTTACTCTACAATCACGACAATACAAAATAAATAAGAAGGTTCTCAAAAAGATACATTGTTCAAACAAACTACCAAATCAAAAAGAAACTTAATGGCATCTTTAATATGCTATCTTGTGAAGATTTCAACAATCCCACTATAAACATCATTGCCTTCATCAGTATCCTCCTACAAAAGAGCAAAAGAAAAAAAAAATTAATTATAAGTTCATCATATTTGTTACTATTAACTTTAACAAGTATTTATTTATAAGAAAACCTCTATAAAATATCAATAATCATTCTTTTTCTCTACAATGAAAAATTGAAATAAAAATAATTCATACTATAAGCATCTCAAATAGCAATCTCTTAAGTATGATTTTATTAATCCTTTTAATAGGAAAAAAACCTTCCTAAAATAAGGATAATTGTCCAAAACAATAATTTCTTCAAACCATACTATATTATGAGAAACAATCAATTCCAAAAAACCAAAAAAATAAAAACAAACTTCAGCTCCTCTAGTATATACATCTATATACAATAGCAAAACTTGGATCTAAGGAAATAAATAACAAAATTTTGAGCTACATCCAAAGAAAAGGAAATTAAGTTCATATCATCATTTGATCTTACAAAACGAAAAAAAAAAAAACAAGATTTCGAGCTACAATATGAATCCCCCTCCATTGTAATTAGAAAAATATAAAAAAATAATAATAACGAAGTTCCTTATGTCACACCCCCATGGACACCTGACTAGCATTGACGCCCTTATGACGACTTAGGGAATCGTGAATTAAAAATAAGCTAACAAAAGCCTTTCAAGAAAACTTGTTGCATCAAATTATTAAGGCACTCCGTGGCATGGATATGTGAAATAGGACCGTAAGATTGTCAAGATAAGAAATTTCGCTTACATATAAGATCTTTATAACAAAATTTCTTACAATAGCCTACGATCAACTCTTAGCAAACCTTACAACTTACAAGAAACAACAAACATAAGGTATCTATATAAAAAAACATATCTCCATGTTCACTCGAACCCTGGATTTCCCCCTCGAGGTTTACTACATCCGCTCACCTCAAGCTTGGATACACTCTAGAGATGCTAAAAGCACATGAAAGTCTGTAGAAGTGTGAGCACACCACAACTCAATGAGATAACATAATCAAACCACACTTCAAACAAATAACAAATAAGTATTAATTACAATCATAGCCACACTTAACCATATGTAATGCATAGTTCGGATAATGGGAATTCAGACCGATGGGGATTTGTCCCTCCCTTGGGGGTTAAAGAGACCAGCTTAAGTAGTCAATGCCTAGGAGAGACTGAGAATTAAAGGAGGAGAAGCTTTTCTAAAACTTACTTAGAATATATACATATTCAACATAATTCAAAACTTCCTTATAACCATCAGAATCTCCCTAAACACCCCAAAAGCTGACTTTAACTTAATCAATACCCTTTGGTACCTGCATAGTTCCCGTAGAGTCGATAACCCTATGATAACCCCACCTAAACTCTCTTAGAGTGATAAGGTATTACCATGGAATCGAAATATCAACACGTAACATGGATACAGTGCGAAGGTAACGTGCTATTGTGTAATGCATGTCAATTTTAAATTAAGCGTCAGATAAGAATTATGTCATATTATTGATGGCTATGCAATGTTTAGACAATCATCAATATTAATTACACATTAACAACATGAAGTTTATTATCACTTATGATAATAAAGCTTGTCACACATCCAAGGACCATACATCATACATTATCCCCATCTCTATACATAATCAGTTATGTTCATATAAAGACAGGTGCAACTACGTTGAATTTTTCATAACTCTTAGAAAATAACTCTAGAGATAAAAACCAAAATCAAAACCCTAAAATCGACCCAAGTTAAAATTGAACTCTAAGAAACTCTAAACAAAATCAAATACGAAATTTCATAACCATAAGAAAATGAACCTAAAAAAGAACATGAAAATTTAATAATCGTTCGATTAAAAAATTCGTATGCCAAACAATTCATATATCTTATTCCTAATACGTAAATCAAGACGATATATATAAATAATACTCAACGATAAAGTACTAAAACCTTAAACCCTTTGGTGAATTTTAGAATAAAAATTTCAACTATCACCAAAAATCAAACTGGGTCAACCCATAACCTTAAACTCGACTAAACAATCTCGAGAATTGTTAAACACTAAATAAACCATAAAAATAAAGTAAAAACTTAACCTTTGAATAAAAAAAAAATAAAACAATCATAAATCCAAAAAAAATTATAATCTTATGAGTAACTCTTAAAGCCAGAATAAAAAACGGATCCCTAAAAATCAACTAAACCAACAACAAGCCACTCATGATTTGGACCTAATACAAGAGCTATAGTATAATCAAGTAAGCATGATGAAATAGCCATGATTCCCAATTTATATTCTTTGCATATATTGCATGTTAGAATAACATTTAAAAGTCTAGCATATAAGTTGTGTTAATGAGTAATATATGTTTTTATGATTATTTATTTAGATGTTAATTTGTGTATTATTAATGTTAATATTGTACATATATTGATATATATGCTTTGAAGTAATTAAAAAAATTTGTTAAATAATGTTTAGTAAATAACCAAACATAGCACAATTTTTAGACAAAAATAAACCCTAAACACATTGATTTTTGGCCCCAAAATCAAGCCCAAACCCATGTAAAGAAAGCCCATAATATGGCGGTCTCTAAAGTCAACCATTTGGGTAAATATCAAGTCCAACTTTTAGCAAAATTCATGTGAAAAATCAAACCATCCAAAACAACCCATTAGAGAAAAGAAAAACGCCATTTTCATCATCTAGAAACTCACCAACAACAATTCCAAACATCATGTAAACCCCCGGATATTTAATAATCATAGAAATTTAAGCATCAAAAATTAAATCCCGAAAATCGACTCAAGATAAAGACCAAATTCTAGACCGAGTCAAAACACTGGAAACGAAGCCCTAAAAATCGAACCAAGTTAAAACTTAATTCCAAATAAGAAAAAAAACGAGTTTTCTCAATCTTGAGAAAACGAGAACCCTTGAAACGAAATATAAAGTCCAATTACCGATATAATCAACGTCCCTACGTCGATTAAATAATCTAGCCAATTCCTATAATGCGAATCGAAACGATAGATCTAAGTACCGCTTAACAACGAGATGATAAAATCCTAAATCCTTCAGTAAAATTTTAGAATCACAAAATCCAAATTTTCAACAAAAGTCAAACTAAGTCAACTCATAAACCTAGACTCGGTTAAACGATTCCGAGAACTACAAATTATTAAATAATCACAAATAAAATAAAATAAAACATAAATTTCGAGCTAAAATGATCAAAACTCGAAAATTATACGATGTTACGAATATCTTGACAAAATCAGAAATCAAAACGGTACCCTAAAAGTAACAAGCCTATAACGAACCCTAGTGTTCAAGATCCGGCAATCCCGTGTTTTCAAACCCTAGAAAACGAAATTAAGTTAATAGCTTAAAATAGTTCGTAATGACATAGGGTAACATAAAAATATCAGATTCGCGAATTTCGAGTGTCCTTCGGACTCAAACGGGACCGGTTCTCGAAAATCGTGTCATGGAGCTCGGAATATTAAAAATATTCCGTTTGTACCAATAGACTCGTCAAAATATAAGGATTCCCGAAATATCAGTTTTAGAATTTTTCAGTAGCTAAAAATTACAGATATCGCATTATTACGCGTATTTTTTTTTACTACCGGTACTTTAATTGTCTAGTATACTATTCATATTACTTTTTTACTATTTATTACTATTCACTCTCTCTACTTTATATCTAATCACTCTTACAAATGACACAATTCACACTATTCACATTTTCTTTTCCCATAAAAATCTACTCATACCTTTCTTACAAAATATCACTTCTCTTACACAAAAATTAATCATAATTGTACTTTTCTCTCTCCCCCTTCATGTTGCCATCCAATCACTCTCTCTCTTCCCTCTCTTTTTATTTTCTTTTTCAATTATTTAAATCACTCTTAAAATCTACTCATACCTTTCATGGGACTACTTTTATGCATATATATACTTTGTCATTTATTACTTATTTATATTTTGATCTTTTGCTATAACTTGCTTATAAATACAATATACATATATATATGCATATTATATATATTTAGAGCATATAAGCTCATTTATTATTTATTTACTTTTAAGTTATGCATTTTAAAGAATTATTTTGTTGTATTAAGACTAGTTTTTAGTCTTAGACTTGTCCATATCAAGTCAAAACAATCTTTTATTTATTTTCTTTCGGGACTAGTCCATTCTTAGTCCGGGATGCCTTGATAAAGCTAAGGCTCCAATACTTGATCGGGATTCCTTGATGAAGCTAAGGTTCCCAATGCTTGATATTTTATTTTCTTGCTCATTAATTATTTTAGTATTTCTTATGTTCTTATTATTTAATTTTATATGCTCATGATACTTGCAATTTACGTAATGTTAATGTCTCAACAATCTAAAAATAGAATTTTCTTTACTAAATGAACTCAAAGCTAGAATTTTCAATCATATGATTTATCAAAAATCATAAGTTATTATCAACAACATAGAAATGGAGTTTTCTCATAAATAACAAAGATAGATTTCAAGGAATCATAAGAAATAAATATTTTCTTTGTATATTATGTTAACCTAAGCTTTTAATAATATAATTTATTAATATTAAAAGTTTTACAAAAAGCTCAAGATTTAAACTCTTTTAAAACTTCGAAATAAAACTAAGAAAACAAACTACTTTTCAAAGTTAAGATAAATTCATAAGGTGATAAACCCACTTAGGAAAAATAATGATTTTCAAATTTCTAAAAGAAGGAACTCATTTTCAAAAGAATATAAATAGATTAACAATAATGGTTTTATCAATAAAGATGATTCTTTTCAAAAAGATGAAAGAACAAGTTTTGGAAAGTAAAAGCTTATATTTTAGAAAGGAATATAAAAAACAAGACTCATTTTCTAAGACCATCTTAAATAAACAAATTATGAAAAGGTTTTCGACAACTTAATATACTTTTGATAAATTAATCTTTTATCACTAGAAATGAAATTTATGAAAGACTAGGTTAAAGGAAAATTTGCTTGTTTTGGAAAAGGAATGAAGAAGAAAATAAAATAAGATATACTCATTTATAACAATAGAAAAATATAAAGTTTCTTTAAATACTTGAAAAGAAATTTCAAAGTTAAAGTTTAAATGAATTGTTTTATGAAATAAATTGTTGAGACACTACCATTAGGATTTTTGCATATAAAGTGAGCTTACCTATATATTCAAAGTGTTTATCAAATATATATTTATATTGTTACAAAAGGATTTTCTTTAAAATGGAGTTGAGTAGAAAATGGATTTTTGCAAAAGTTTAGAAAATTCGTTTTAAATCTGTACCTGACGTTTTCGGAACCCAAATGACCTTTTATGACCAAGATAAGTTTAGAAATGGATAGAACTTTTCGAATAGGTAGAAAACGGTATATCATATGCGAAATTCCGAGTTAAAATGAGCAAGTTATGGCCATTTTAAGTTGGAATTTCTTCTTATACGATTTTACCGCGATTTTAAGAAGTTTAGAATCTCCAAGAATAGAAATTCATGAAAGACTTATCCCGGGTATTTCTTTTGTCTAGGTGACGAAGGATACGAGAATACCCTACCCGAGGATTACTACGACTAAGAAGATAGCGAAATGGACGAGTGAGTTATTCCTTCTAATTTCGTTACCTTGCTTGTGCTTGTAATGTAGTAGCATTAGTATACTAAGAAAAGATAAAAACGAATATATTTGGGGATTTCGGGATTATGCTATATATATATGATTCTATGTTTATGCGTGAATTGAGAATTAAGAATATCGCAACTTCGATCTGCTTGTTTAAATAATTTTGTTTACTTACTTGTATGATTGTTTATTGTTGCTAAATTGATTGATCGCCCCTAATAAACCTTAATAAGGTTTGACCTAAGAACAATAAAACGTTCACGCATAGCATCCATCGAGTCACATCTATTTCGGAAGGCTGCTACTCCTACGCGTAGAGTTGGATTGGCTGTGATCGTGCGGTGCCACGGGCCATGTTCCTTCCTGGAGAATCCAAATCGCTCGGGGAAAGCGACTCTAGGTTCGGAGCCGAGCCAACCGAACGCTGTGGGTGAGGACCTGGGGACTAGCAGTAGAAGGTCGAGGACCTTCAACCCCGATTCCCTAACCTTTGATACGGAGGGGTAAATCCGTTCTATATATGGTTTCCGGATGACTATATATATTCGCGTAATCATGTGATTGTTGCATTGTATGCATAGCATATGTGTGATTAAATAAATAAACTTGTTTGAAAATATGGTGCGAATGAAAAGGAATATCTCACTAAGCTAGTTGTAGCTTATACCCCTATAGATTTGTTGAAACAGGTATATTCGTGGATTAAATTTGAGGATCATGACATTAAGGAAGTCATGGACGGATGATTAAGGATATGGAATCATACGATGAAGAAATTTTGTAAGGTTCTTTATATGTGCTAACCTATATGATTAGGACGTATATTTATTTGAAGATAATAGAAGAATATGCCCTTAAGAATTGAAATGTGATATGCTTATGTTTTATATTAAGTATTCTCTTTGCCTTGTTACTTATTTATTATCAATGTAAATTGCGCTACTCCGATGCGTCCCTTGGTTGTGATGTACGCCTTGTACATAATATGGAAGCCTTTGCATGACTAAGGTAGTCATTCCTAGGCTTTAGTATTGTGTACGGCGGACTGCCACGTTTAGGGTACCCCTCGGGGCGTGACAGTTTAAGTTGGTATCAGAGCAACAAGGTTTTGGGAATTAAGAAACAGGATATTAGAAGTATAGAGTGGTAGGACTTGATCTTATGTCTAAGAATCCTTATGTCTAAGAATAGAACTTTATCTTGGAGAATATTAGAAGAAGGCAGGAAATACTTATGCATGAATTGGAGGATATTTAGTGAAATACGAAATGGAAGTATCACATGAATACGATTTACCCTAAGATATTGATCCAAGATTGAGAAAGGTAGAAATAACTTGGAGATAGAACATAGCAGAATAATATGGAGAAAAGATGAAGGAGACTTAGAATTTAGATATAGAATAAGCACAGTAAGCCTACCTTAGCAAGGTCAATAAGCCTTAATGCATAGTAACCCTATTCAAGACCAATTAGGAGCAATTTAAGTATAATACCTCTTTTAAGTAAGACCCTTAGGTAAATAACATTAAGTACCTACGTTAACCTTTAATCAGAAACAAAAGTCTATAACGCTTCTCTTTTCCTTAAAAACAAATATGTGCGTAAAACTCGAAAAAAGAAATATCTAATACGATCGCTTCGTTTGGTTCTAGGAAGCTACCCGAGGAAGTTATGCCACAATCAAGCACCCCTCTCGAAGAACAACAAGAACAGGAGCACTCCCACCACAAGATCTAACTCAAGAACTCTTGACCACCATAAGACGTTAGAAGAGACGATAAGGACTTATATACAACAACACCCATAACCTCTGCACCCTCCGGTTATAAGCCCCAACTCGGAGCAAACCAGTCACAAGTGCCTTCCTTCGTAGCCAATCAAGAACCACAGGCTAAGAAGCATAAACAACTCCAACCTCTTAAGGACTTCGCAACCCCTAAGGTCAGATGTTGGAAGTGTAAAGGAAGACATTTCCCCAAAAGTTGCCCACAACTGCAGTACAAGTGTTACTTCTGTGGACAAAGACCACAAAATCCTTAATTGTCCTAAGAAGAATGGCACTATCTATTCTGGTCATGCAAAGAGAAAACACAGTGCCAACAATTACCCAACAACAATAAGGAAATGCTACGTATGCAGTCGTCTCATCTGTAGGACCAAGAATTACCCTACAAATGCCAAGGAAACATGCTACATGTGCAAGGTGTGGTATCTCTATGTACGTGAAGATCTAAAGACGCAAGGATTATGGGACCACCCCATCTCAGTCCCCGAAAGAGATGACCCATCGAAGAAAGAATGTGGGACTTCGTCTAGAGATCCTACCACCAAATCTCACCACAAAAGAAAAGAAAAAGTTATTGATAATGAAGACGAAGGATCAAGTAATTAAGGAAATATTCCTACCCTGTGAAGAGCAATCCGAAGCGAAAACGAACGCAAAACCTTCGATAAAAGCCTTAATATACCGATAGGAGAAACGCTTTTGTAAAAGGGATTGAACAATGGTGTATATGTTGTTTATAATTATTACATTTTGCATCCTTTCTTTGAACTTTTGTAAAGGAAGTATTTAAGTCTTCCTTCTTTTCCATGTAATTGTTTTAATAATATGAATTTCCTTTTCATTATTATGATTTCAGACAATTTTAATATTTCTTCTATATTTGCTCATTTCCGTACTCGATTGCTATTTGCTTGTCTCTTGATCGATTTTCCGAAAAACGTCTAAGACTTAATAAAGTTCAAGAATCTCACACTAGCTTAATAAAACCTGTAGAACAAATAGGAGACGTACTCGTGCACAACGCAACCAAGAAATACCCCCTGTAGAACCTGAGAACCCGGAGAACCTCAACAACCAAACCAACCGCAAATGGATCAAGCTAACATCGAACAACTTGCCAACCTCATAAGGAATTTCGCACAACAGGCTCAGGCTATGCCTACACCAGTACCTGCACAAGAAGCAGCACCAGAAGTTCCAACACCACCGATTGAAATGACACAGTTGAGCCACCTTTACCGAAACCTTATCAAAGTATGTTGCCAGAGTTCATTAAGTGCAATCGATATTTTGATGGAGCTTTTGGAAAACCGGATGAAGCTGATGATTGGTTAGCACAAATAGAACGATTTTAATGCTTTTGAAGTACCACAACATCTTCAGCTTACATATGGAACTTTATGCTGAGGTTCAATGCAAGAATATGGTGGGAATCCAAAAGTAGAGAGCTACTACCACCAATCACATGGGAGACATTTAGGCATGAATTCTTGGAGAACTTTTTCCCTGGAAGCTTGAGAATCCAATTTAGTACAGATTTCCTAAGTATTTCTCAAGGAAGCCGTAGTCTTGAACAATACGAAACAGAGTTCAGTAAGTTGTTACAATATGCCCCTGAGTCATATAAGGATAGCGAGGAACTCAAGAGGCAAGTCTTCTTAGGAGGATTGGATGAAGACCTTCGTATCAAGTTGATAGAATTTGACATCAAAGATTTCCGAGAACTAGTAGAAAGAGCACGAATTGTGGATGGTGCTAAGAAAAGGAGAAGGACGGAAGGAAATGTCATGATAATTGAGGAGGAATCTATAAGTGAACCTAGCCTAAGCCTCAAAGTCAATGAGCTCGAAACATTGGTCAGCCCGAGTAGAAAGAAGGATAAAAAGAAACCGGATACCCAATGTTGGAAATGCAAAAAGGGACATCAACCAAGGCAGTGTCCTAAGTTACAACACAAGTGTTACTACTGCGGGAGTCCGAATCACAAAGTCATGAGATGTCCAAAGAAAACCTTTGCCACCTGCCTGATCTGTAAGGAGCCAGGACATATTGCCAAGAAGTGTCCTAAGAAGAAAAATATGGAAGGGAGATACTCGGCGATACCCCCACAAGAAATACGTGTGTACAACCTACAAGGACAATGGATTTGCGAGGAAGCCAACCAAGAGTTAGAATTCGTTGTTTTAGAAGGAGACGATAGTCACGAATGCGAATAGATATCAGGTTACCCTTAGACAATAAATTTCTTGTTGTACCGCTTGGACCAAAGAAACAGTTTGCTAGTAATGACCATAGATTATGTAATTGTCACCTTTTTCCTTAATACAGATGGAATAAAAATATGATTGTCGAAAATTTTGTACGTACCAAAAGAAGAAAGCAAATCAATTGCCATTTACCTTGAACACACCAAAAATAAAGTACATCAAAAGCATAACTATTACCGCCTAAAAGCTAGAATCGGTAATGATAAGATCCCAACAAGCAAACTCCAAATTTTTCATCTTGACCTCAAACCTTGTCAAGATGACCACGTAAAGAATAAAACAACGATATGGAATAAGTGTAAACATTGCGTATTTTATATATGCATGTCATATATATGCTCACATAAGAATGGGAAAGCGAATTCACAACCTTCCTTTGTCAAGTGAATGTACCAGTGTCATGTCACAGTAAGTCGTCATCAATTCAAGATTGAGTCAAGTCAAAGTCGTCCGTCGTCTGTTGTGTTGGTCGAGTTTGAGATTCTTCAAAAAGGGTCAAGTAAAGTGAAGGTTGAAAATCGCTAAAACCAAATCTTATTGATTCTATATATGCTATATTGCATAAAATATTAAACGCACAAGATTAACGAAATTCCAATATTACCGACTAAAGATACATGAGAAATAGAAAATACGAAAGAATAAATTCAAGAACAACGATAAACTTCCAAACCCCTTTTTATGGAAGTAAAACTAAAGAAGGTATCAGATGTATAGAGATTAAAGGAACGACTTAATAAAATCATAATACCGTTCCAACAAAAAGACTTGAGACAAAATTCCAAATATCACAAATGTTGATGAACGACGATATACAATTTCTCATCAACCTACGTACGCATAACAAGTTTTGAGGACAAAACTTTCTTTAAGGTGGGTAGGTTGTAAACCCCCGAATATTTAATAATCATAGAAGTTTAAGCATCAAAAATTAAATCCCGAAAATCGACTCAAGATAAAGACCAAATTCTAGACCGAGTCAAAACACTGGAAACGAAACCCTAAAAATCGAACCAAGTTAAAACTTAATTCCAAATAAGAACAAAAACGAGTTTTCTCAATCTTGAGAAAACGAGAACCCTTGAAACGAAATATAAAGTCCAATTACCGATATAATCAACGTCCGTACGTCGATTAAATAATCTAGCCAATTCCTAAAACGCGAATCGAAACGATAGATCTAAGTACCGCTTAACAATGAGATGATAAAATCCTAAATCCTTCAAGTTAAATTTTAGATATCACAAAATCAAATTTCAACAAAAGTCAAACTGAGTCAACTCATAACCTAGACTCGGTTAAACGATTCGAGAACTAAAAATTATAAAATAATCACAATAAATAAATAAAATAAAAATTTCGAGCTAAAATGATCAAAACTCGGAAAATTATACGATGTTACGAATATCTTGACAATCAGAAATCAAAACGGAACCTTAAAAGTCAACAAGCCTATAACGAACCCTAGTGTTCAAGATCCGGCAATCCCGCGTTTCAAACCCTAGAAAACGAAATTAAGTTAATAGCTAAAATAGTTCGTAATGACATAGGGTAGCAAAATATTAGATTCGCGAATTTCGAGTCCTTCGGACTCAAACGGGACCGGTTCTCGAAAATCGTTGTCATGGAGCTCGGAATATTAAAAATATTCCGTTTATACCAATAGACTTGTCAAAATATAAGGATTCCCGAATTATCAGTTTTAGAATTTTTCAGTAGCTAAAAATTACAGATATCGCATTATTACGGTATTTTTTTATACTACCGGTACTTTAATTGTCTAGTATACTATTCATAGTACTTTTCTACTATTCATTACTATTCACTCTCTCTACTTTATATCTAATACTCTTACAAATGACACAATTCACACTATTCACATTTTCTTTTCCCATAAAAATCTACTCATACCTTTCTTACAAAATATCACTTCTTTACACAAAAATTAATCATAATTATACTTTTCTCTCTCCCCCTTCATGTTGCCATCAATCACTCTCTCTCTTCCCTCTCTTTTTATTTTCTTTTTCAATTATTTAAATCACTCTTAATTCCTCTCCTCTTTCCTATAAATATCACCTCTCCCCTTCTCATTTCTTCACACCTTTCTCAAGTAGAGAATTTATGCAAAATTCTCTCCAAAACACTCCTCTCCATATTCTTACAAGAACTCTCTTCTTGTAAGAAGAAACTCTCTTCTTCTACCAAAATAAGTTTCTTTTCAAGCCTCATTTCTAACCACTACCAAAACCTTCAAGAAAGCAATCCTTCTTTTCTTCTTATCCATTTAGGTAATGAAGAACTCTTATTCTATTCTTTTCATGTCAAGTAACCTTATATGGTTTTGATGTTGTTTCTTAGGTTGAAAAACTAAAGAAAACCACATTAAGATCATGTTTGGTTCTTGTTCATGGGACTACTTTTTTTATATATACTTTGTCATTTATTACTTATTTATATTTTGATCTTTTGTTATAACTTGCTTATAAATACATATATACATATATATGCATATTATATATATTTAGAGCATATAAGCTCATTTGTTATTTATTTACTTTTAAGTTATGCAATTTATTTACTTCATGTTACTTTTAAGACTAGTCTTTTAGTCTTAGACTTGTCCATATCAAGTCAAAACAATCTTTTATTTATTTTCTTTCGGGACTAGTCCATTCTTAGTCCCGGGATGCCTTGATGAAGCTAAGGCTCCAATACTTGATCGGGATTCCTTGATGAAGCTAAGGTTCCAATGCTTGATATTTCATTTTCTTGCTCATTATTTATTTCTAGTATTTTCTTATGTTCCTATTAATTTATATGCTCATATTACTTGCAAGTACGTAATGCTAATGTCTCAACCAATCTAAAAATAGAGTTTTACTTTACTAAATAAACTCAAAGCTAGAATTTCGATTAAGTGATTTATCACAAAATCATGAAGTTATTATCAACAACATAGAAATGGAGTTTTCTCAACATAAATAACAAAGATAGATTTCCAAGGAATCATAAGAAATAAATATTTTCTTTGTATATTATGTTAACCTAAGCTTTTAATAATATAATTTATTAATATTAAAATTTTTACAAAAAGCTCAAGATTTAAACTCTTTTAAACTTCGAAATAAAACTAAGAAAACAAACTAATTTTCAAAGTTAAGATAAATTCATAAGGTGATAACCCACTTAGGAAAAATAATGATTTTCAAATTTCTAAAAAGAAGGAACTCATTTTCAAAAGAATATAAATAGATTGAAAATAATGGGTTTTATCAAAGATGATTCTTTTCAAAAGAGATGAAAGAACAAGTTTTGGAAAGTAAAAGCTTATATTTTAAAAGGAATATAAGAAAAACAAGACTCATTTTCTAAGACCATCTTAAATAAACAAATTATGAAAAGGTTTTCGACAACTTAATGAACTTTTGATAAATTAATCTTTTATCACTAGAAATGAAATATATGAAAGACTAAGGTTAAAGGAAAATTTCTTGTTTTGGAAAAAAGGAAGGAAGAAAATAAAATAAGATTATACTCATTTATAACAACCTAAAAAAATATAAAGTTTTTTTAAATACTTAAAAGGAAGTTTTCAAAGCTAAAGTTTAAATGATAGTTTTATGAAATAAATTGTTGAGACACTACCATTAGGATTTTTGATATAAAGTGAGCTTGCCTATATATTCAAAGTGTTTATCAAATATATAATTATATACATATATTGTTTACAAAAGGATTTTCTTTAAAATAGAGTTGAGCTAGAAAATGGATTTTTGCAAAAGTTTGGTAATATCGTTTTAAAATCTGTACCTGACGTTTTCGGAACCCAAATGACCTTTTATGACCAAGATAAGTTTAGAAATTGGATAGAACTTTTTCGAATAGGTAGAAAACAGTATATCATATGCGAAATTCCGAGTTAAAATGAGCAAGTTATGGCCATTTTAAGTTGGGATTTCTTCCTATATGATTTTACCACGATTTTTAGAGAAGTTTAGAATCTCCAAGAATAGAAATTCATGAAAGACTTATCCTGTGTATTTCTTTTGTCTAGGTGACGAAGGATACGAGAATACCCTACCCGAGGATTACTACGACTAAGAAGATAGCGAAATGGACGAGTGAGTTATTCCTTCTAATTTCGTTACATTGCTTGTGCTTGTAATGTAGTAGCATTAGTATACTAAGAAAAGATAAAAACGAATATATTTTGGGATTTCGGGATTATGCATATATATATGATTCTATTTTATGCGTGAATTGAGAATTGAGAATATCGCAACTTCGATCTGCTTGTTTAAATAATTTTGTTTACTTACTTGTTGATTGTTTATTGTTGCTAAATTGATTGATCGCCCCTAATAAACCTTAATAAGGTTTGACCTAAGAACAATAAAACGTTCACGCATAGCATCCATCGAGTCACATCTATTTCGGAAGGTGCTACTCCTACGCGTAGAGTTGGATTGGCTGTGATCGTGCGGTGCCACGGGCCATGTTCCTTCCTGGAGAATCCAATCGCTCGGGGAAAGCGACTCTAGGTTCGGAGCCGAGCCAACCGAACGCTGTGTGTGAGGACCTGGGGACTAGCAAGTAGAAGGTCAAGGACCTTCAACCCAATTCCCTAACCTTTGATACGGAGGGGTAAATCCGTTCTATATATGGTTTTCGGATGACTATATATATTCGTGTAATCATGTGATTGTTGCATTGTATGCATAGCATATGTGTGATTAAATAAATAAACTTATTTGAAAATATGGTGCGAATGAAAAGGAATATCTCACTAAGCTAGTTGTAGCTTATACCCCTATAGATTTTGTTGAAACAGGTATATTCGTGGATTAAAATTGAGGATCATGACATTAAGGAAGTCATGGACGGATGATTAAGGATATGGAATCATACGATGAAGAGATTTTCTAAGGTTCTTTATATGTGCTAACCTATATGATTAGGGACGTATATTTATTTGAAGATAATAAAAGAATATGCCCTTAAGATTTGAAATGTGATATGCTTATGTTTTATATTAAGTATTCTCTTTGCCTTGCTACTTATTTATTATCAATATAAATTGCGCTACTCCGATGCGTCCCCTTGGTTGTGATGTACGCCTTGTACATAATATGGAAGCCTTTGCATGACTAAGGTAGTCATTCCTAGGCTTTAGTATTGTGTACGGCGGACTGCCACGTTTAGAGTACCCCTCGGGGCGTGACACATCACCTATATTATCTTCAAGTATAACCATCATTATCTTGTGGCAAGACCATAAAACCAAGCTCAATCTTCTTAAGGTATGTGTTTGTTATGATAAGAGTATATTTGTTAGTTTGAATTTTCTTATGAAGTAGAGTTCATGCCAAGAATTGAGTTAAATGAGTTTTGATGATTTACATGTGTTAGTTATGTATTGAATGAATATCTTGATGGTTTATAAGTTGTTATTTATGCAAAGTAAGTGACAAGTGGTGTTGGAGTGAATGAAGTTGGAAATGAGTAGGGTTGGGATAGTTAAAGAAGAATGAATTGGCTAAATAAGGTGTAATATACAAGTAAATATTACATAAAGAAGAATAAAAGTGTTCATTGATATAAATTATAAGGTTAAATTTGTCAACAAAATCTAATTTTAATACAATTTTGGTCACATGACAGACACATGACGGAAGATGAAAAGTTACAAATCCCTATATATTCTTTCTTTGTCTTTTCTCCAACAAAATCCTAAACCTAGATTCTTATCCTTTGAGAGTTTATAGCTGCCAAAGGATTCAGAAGTCCATATCAAGTAACTAAATCACTTTTTTTTTTTTTGTTTTAAGATATTATGGATTATTAGATTTCATAGGGTTTGATTATTGAATTTGTGATAGAATTGGAAAACATACATATCGGGTTTAGAGATTTGATTCTATTAGTCAAAGGAGATCTTGGAAGATCGGATTCAGGTAATCAAAATTATATCTTTCCTTTAAAGTCTTTCAATCTATGAATTACCTTAAGATTTTCTTTTGTTTTTAAGAAGTATTGAAGAAACGGTTCTAATTTTCTTGGAGATTTGAAGAGTGGGTGTTTAAGGAATATTGAAGATCAGATTTGAATCTTGAGGAGAACGATTAGGAATTTGAGATCCATTCAAGGTAATTAAATCCCTTAATTATATATGTAAATTTCATCAAAATGATTTCTGATTTAAGGTTTTGTTCGTTCATGATTGGTGATGTTCTAGGGTTACGGTTTCTTTGCGGTCTTTGGCAATTTTCCGGATTTAGAGTCAAATCAAAGTAAGTTTTTATCCTCTAAATCATAGATTATTAAATGATCGAATTAGAATGATGGATTTGTGTGTATTTGTTGATTTATATAATTAGGGTTTTGTGGAGATTTGGGTTTTCTGGGGAATTGATCGAAGAGATTCTATTTGTGATTTCTTGAGAGGTTAGGGTTTTGGATGATTTTGGAGAATTGGATAATTAGGGTTTTGATGTGATGATTTATATATTGTTCTTGTTATATGTTATATTCAGGAGATTGAAAGATTTCTTGTTGTTTTTAAGAATTTGTGGATTTGGAGAGATTGTTCTTGGAATTGGAAAAGGTACGACCTTTCCTTATTTGTTGTATTTGCTTGCAGGTTTAGTTTTCTAATTGTTTTCTGTAGGAACAGATATATAAATGAACTTAATTTTATTGGGCTTAATTTGTTTTTTTGAATGTCATTGGCTTTGACCAATAAAGACCTGGCAGATAGTGATACTGGTGAGGCACCTTGATGATCCTTGTGTGTCATCCATAGTGGAGTTGCACTTGGAGATGATTCCGATAGATATAGATTTATTGGCAGCATGGCTGCGGGTGTTTGGAGAGTACCCATTCACAAATATATGTATATAATTATTTATTTTCGATATCTGGTTGTTTTTCAGGAGTCTGAGTAACTCCAAGTTTGGGATCAGAGATCTATAATTCTAAACTGTGTTGTTTTGCAGGCTTAATGAAGATAATAATCCTTTTGTTTGCATTGAGTTAGTTGCACGGATATATACATGTTGTTTTTGTGCATTTACATATTGTTTGTGGACTGATGTACTGGGCGTTTTCGCTCATTCCTTTCTCTTTCAGATACAAGTAATAGAGATATTGTTTATGACTTATCTGGTTATGACTTGTATTTTGATCATGAGGATGGGGATAGTGGACCTGACTACACTGCAGAGGAATAGGATATTATACAAGACATATGAAAAGAAGATTTCTTAGGTTATTGAAGATTTTTGAAACAATATTTTAATTATTTATCTTTTTGAGGATTTGAAGTATTGGTTTTTATGTAATAGTTTATTAAACAGGATTATATGATTTTAAGTTGGAAGTTAGATCTTTTTTGGATCATTGTTGGCTTTGGTTTTACCAACTCGGATTTAGTTTATATGATAGGAGATATTTGAAAGTTATAAATTACAGGTTTTATAGGTTTTGTTTCTTGTGGAGTACCCTTAAATGTGGGTTCATGGAGATTTCTATATGTTTATATTTTGTGGTATTGAGATTTAGAGCCTTTGTGTGTCTCTTTTAAGAGAGGGACACGTGGCGGGTTGTAATGCATTAGTCTAAGGTGTTACATAAGGGTTGAATGAGGATTTGTATTTGAAATGGTAGATATAGATGTTTGATGAGTTGAAAGTGAAGATCATATATGTTAAAAGATGTTAGAATACATGTAGATTGAAGTTTGATGTTAAGAATGCTTTTGAAGGAAGTTTAGAAGTGAAAATTGTGGCAAAAAGTTATATTTGTGAAATAGGGGAGGTCTGCAATTTTTCCAAAATTTGTGCTGCAATGTATGCTACCTTAATGCCGCCGGTGTAGAGGTTAACACTGTCGGCGTACACAACAAAAATGCCGGTGTTAAAGTTATTCATGGGCATGGGCCGACCTTATGGAGATCTTGGATTTTTGATAAATTTGTTTTACAGTCTACATTGGCTCAACCCCATCAGCGTAGATCACAACACTACCGGAATTTAGCTTAGCGCTGCCAGCATTGGCAGGTGTAGAAAATTTAGTGCAGACTATACCACCTTAACGCCACGGTATTAAAGGCTGGCATATCCTCTAGTGTTTTTCCATTTTCAAAACTTATTTAAACATCTTTCCAAGCTTGATATTTGATCATTTGATGATTTTATAAGTTTATACGATATTGTTTGTTGTATAAGTATTGAGCTAAGACCTTGTATGAATATTTATTTGAATTTTATGATCCTTTAACTAAAGCTATATATATACATACATGAAATAAAGTTAAGGTTGTTAATATAAGTTGAAATTTCTTGTAACAATGATAGATCCTTAGTTGAATACTACCTTTGATTCTCGGTTTGATTCAGGTAGCAGTAACATGCTTGTTTTCTTACCTAGGGTAGGCATCAACGAGTTATGTTAATTTAAGAAAACTTAAATCTTTTTTATATTGATTGTCTATTACACCATTAAATCTGGTTCGAGGAGCGGCACCTTGCTCAGACAGGAGGCACGGTAGCTTAGGTGCTTAGGCCACCTTTGTCTTTATGATAAGACTTTCATAAGTGGCACGATGGGTAGTTGATAGGGTTATTGGTGTTGGTACAATATTTGCTTATTCTTAAGGAAAAGTAATATGATTTAATTCAATGTTATGGGAATACTTGAATTAAGTGATATTATGGATTAAGTTAAGTAAAGTTATGAAACGATCGAAAACCCTAGAGGAAGCTACTTTTCGTTCATAGATATGTCATCTAAGAGATATAAGTCTTTGAACAACTTGCATTAACTCCCAGAGCATTGAGATCGTTATCAGGACCCTTAATATCCTTATTGTCCGGAGTTTGAATACTCCAGTGTTGTTTGACTAATTAAAGATTTTTAATATTTTGATGGTTGTTGCTTTTACATGTAGTTTAAGCTTGTGTGTCATTTGTATTTGCTTTCATTACTTGCGTATTGGAACTTTGGCTCATTATTTCATATTTTATGTATTGATGCTAGTGATGAGTTTTACACGAGTATAAGGTAAGGAACGGATTTTGAGGATTTCCTAGATGATTGGGAAGATTAGAAGTATGGCCTTGGCTTGATGGAAACCTTTTGTAATAGACTAGTTTGAAGTTTTCTTAGAACATATGTAATAGTTATGTTAGATTTTTTTAAACTTATGTATTTTGTTTATGGCTTGTTGGTAAGCCTTTGTCTGTAATATCTATATGTATATATGTCTATAGTGGATTTATATCTTATATGTAAATGTTATGTTTTTCAAAAAATTTTAAAAGTTGATAGTTTTTAAAATTTGTTTTTATAAGAGATTTAGGTAAACAAATATCCAAACTGATCCTGATAATCAATCGTGCATATAACACTGCAGGTTATATATGGTTGGAAATCTAGATTCACCCGTTTTAGGGTGAGTTTGGATCTTTACACATGACAATATCCTAGATGAGCCAATAATCAAAGAACCAAGCATAGAAATACATCACCTTCAATCTACTGAGTTAAGCTATGATAGCACTTAACTATACAAGGATTAATCAAGAACAGGGGCTACCATGATCAAGAATGGATTCCTTTTCAATCTTTAGTCAAATGGGTATTTAAAATACTATCCAAACCACTGTAATAGAGCACCCACATTGATAGAAACTCATTTGAACTAACTAGAAGCTCGATTGGTACACGATTCATTAATAGAGCATACCACCCTCAAGCTATTAGTTTCCAATTGAAGTCACTACAATGTATGATGTATTACTTTGATATAACAGAACCAAACACGGTAAGAAATAGAAAATTAAAAGCTAAACCTTTAGAGTTGATGAAATGACTGTCACGTACAACATCAAGAAAGTCAGATTTTTAAAGCATGAATGGAAGTAAGAATAAGAAGAAAGTAAAATTGGAAGCTTGTTCGCAACTTACATGGATCAGACCTTATTTTATTCTTAAGGATGCCGCATAGAGGAGTTCATGGACTGAACTAATATGCTCATGAAGAAAAATTATGCTAATGGAGAAGAACACTTGTTTTATGGTGATTTCGTGAAAACATTTGGTTAGGTAATTTGGCCTCCCTTGAATGAATTAAATGGGAGGAAGAGAAAGAGAACACGAAAAACAAAAAGAAAAAAAAAAAAGAACATGAGGAAATGTTCAAAGGAGGGAAAGGATGGAAAGGTTGTCTTTTGTACCATGATTCATCCAAATTAGCCAAATTTAGACAAGCACTTGAGTAACAATATGAAATAGTACCACATATTCACCGGATTTATGTGTTAGCTGTAACACCATAACCTATAGGCATTATCATCCCACCATATATCCATAACAAAGATGGATATGCCAAGGCTATAAAATTCCACTAATCCACAAATATAAATAATATATCACCAACTGCTCTCAATAAAATGATAACACCTTTTCTATATGTACTTTGTAAAACTTTTTTAGTCTCTTTTCAAATTCCTTTCAACAAGAAGATATTAACCGACCAATATACTAGGTGCGTGTGTAGTAATAATATATCGGTTAATACCGAGTCGAGTCCATAAAGAGTGAGGACTAGCTATCACCTATATCAATTTTAATTATAGCTAGGCAAATCAAAAGTGTTCCTCGTTTTGGATTTTCTTATATAGAATTAAACTACAAAAAAACCTTTGATTTCCAACACCTGTAATTGATTAGGTTATGAGCCAATAGATCCGAATAATCAATCAATGTATGCTATCATTTGGAAATGCAATTGCAGATCCAAATTGTCAATGGGTTTAATTTTTAAACAATCATGCACTAGATAACAACTTCTTTTCCCAAAGTAAGTTATTACCTTAAATTAACCAATCAATATTCCCTACTCCTAGAAAAGTGATTATGTCACGCCCCGAGGGGTACCCTAAACATGGCAGTCCACCGTACATAATATTAAAGCCTAAGAATGACTACCTTAGTCACGCAAAAGCTTCCATATTATGTACAAGGCATACATCACAACCAAGGGAACGCATCGGAGTAGCATAATTTATATTGATAATAAATAAGTAATAAGACAAAGAGAATACTTATCATAAAACATAAACATATTAAATTACAATTCTTAGGGGCATATCCCTCTATTGTCTTCAAATAAATGTTCATCACTAATCATATAAGTCTTTACATATAAAGAAACTTACAAAATTACTTCATCTTATGATTCTATTTCCTTCATAGAAGCTTAACGTCCTTCCATGACTCCCTTAATGTCATGATCCTCATTTTAAGCCATGGGTATACCTGTTTCAACAAAATCTATAAGGATATAAGCTACAACTAACTTAATGAGATATTCCTTATCATTCACATCATATTTTCAAACAAGTTTATTTAGATTTTCACACATATGCTATGCAAACAATGCAACAATTACATGATTACGCAAATATACATAGTTATCCAGAAACCGTATATAGTACAGATTTACCCTTCCGTATCAAAGGTTAGGGAATTGGGGTTGAAGGTTCTCGACCTTCTACTGCTAGTCCCCAGGTCCTCACCCACAATGTTCGGTTGGCTCGGCTCCAAACTTAGAGTTGCTTTCCCCAAACAATTTGGATTCTCCAGGAAGGAACATGGCCCGTGGCACCGCATGATCACAGCCAATCCAACTCTATGCGTAGGAATAGTAGCCTTCCGAAAAAGATGTGACTCGATGGATGCTATGCATGAGCGTTTTATTTTTCTTAAGCCAAACCTTATTAAGGTTTATTAGGGGCGATCAATCAATTTAGCAAACAATAAACAGTCATACCAGTAAGTAAACAAAATTATTTAAACAAGCAATTCGAAGTTGTGATATTCTTAATTCTCATTTCACGCATAAACATAGAATCACATTATACACATAATCCCGAATTCCCCAAATATATATCCATCTTTATCTTTTCTTAATATACTAATGATATTACTTTACAAGCACAAGCAAGGTAATGAAATTAGGAGGAATAACTCACTCGTCCATTTTGCTATCTTCTTAGTCGTAGTAATCTTTGGGTAGGGTATTCTTATATCCTTCGTCACCTAGACAAAAGAAATACTTGGAATAAGTCTTTCATGAAATTTCCATTATTGGATATTCTAAACTTTTCTTAAAATTATGGTAAAATCATATAAGAAGAAATTCCAACTTAAAATGGTCATAATTTGCTCATTTTAACTCGGAATTTCGCAAATAATATACCGTTTTCTACCTATTCAAAAAGATCTATCCATTTCTAACTTATCTTTATCATAAAAGGTCATTTGGGTTCGAAAAAATTGGGTACAGATTTAAAACAAAATTACCAAACTTTTGCAAATCCGTTTTCTAACTCAACTTTATTTTAAAGAAAATCCTTTTGTAACAATATATATATATATATATATATGAACATATATTTGATAAATACTTTGAATATATAGATAAGCTCACTTTATATGTAAGAATTCTAATGGTAGTGTCTCAATAATTTATTTTATAAAACAATTCATTTGTTAAAACTTTAACTTTGATAATTTCTTTTCAAGTATTTGAAGAAACTTTATATTTGCCTAAGTTGTTATAAATGAGTATATTCATATTTTATTTTCTTCATTCTTTTCTAAAAACAAGTAAATTTTTTTAACCTTAGTCTTTCCTAAGTTTTACTTCTAGTGATAAAAGATCAAATCTAAAAGTGTATTAAGTCGTTGAAAACCTTTTATTAATTTGTATTTAGGATGGTTTTAGAAAATAATTTTTTTTCTTTTATATTTATTATTTAAAATATAAGTTCTTGTTTCCTAAAACTTGTTCTTTTTGAAAAGAATTCTCTTTATTGATAAGATCCATTATCTTTAATCTTATCTTATTTATTTTATTTGAAAATGAGTTCTTTCTTTAAAAATTCTAAAATTACTATTTTTCCTAAGTGGGTTTATAACTTTATGGGTTGAATTCATTTTTACTTTGAAAATCTAGTTTGTTTCTTAGTCTTGTTATGAAGCGGAAAAGAGTTTAAGTGTTAAGCTTTTTGTAAAACTTTTAATTTTAACAATTTATTTTACTAAAACTTAGGTTACCATAATATAATGAAAATATCTATTTCTTATATTTCCTTAGTAAAACCATTTTTTTTATTTAAGGGAACATTTGAGAAAGACTCTATTTATGTGTTGTTGATAATAACTCATTATTTTGTGACAAGTCACATAATAGAAAATTTAGTTTTAAATTCCTTTAATATAATAAAATTCTATTTTCAAATTAGTTGAGACATTAACATTATATAGATGCAAGTATTATGAGCATGTAAAATAATAAGAACATAAGAAAATACTTAGAAACAAATAATAAGCAAGAAAATAAATATCAAGTATTGGGAACCTTAGCTTCATCAAGGTATCCTGGTCAAGTATTGGAGCCTTAGCTTCATCATGGCATCCTGGACTAAGAATAAACTAGTCCCGAAAGATTAAAGAAAATAAATAAAAGATTGTTTTGACTTGATATGGACAAGTCTAAGACTAGAAAGATCAGTCTTAATAATAACATGAAATAAATAAATTGCATAACTTGAAAGTAAATAAATAACAAATGAACTTATATGTTCTAAATAAGTATATATGCATAATATACATAATACTTTATATAAGTTAGATTAGAAGCAAATAATAACAATAATAATAACAACATAATATTAACATAAAGAAAAGAGTAGAAACATGAACAAAAACAAAACATGAATAAATTGTTGCTTTTTTAACTCTCATGAGTCTAAGAAACATACACTAAACTCATGTTAAGTTATATGAACATGATAAGTGAATATGAGAATTTTTACCTAAGGTTTTATGGAAGGTTTGAAAAGAGATGAATGGGTTTTGTGTTTGATTTTCTTCTTGAAGAGTAGAAATGGGTAGAGAGTATTTTGAGAGGGAATGGTTGGAGAGAGGTTTTGAGAGAGTATTTTGGTAGAGTTTTGTTATGTAAAATGAGTGTGTGAAAGAATGAAAGATGAAAGGGGTATTTATAGAATTTTGGAGTGAAAATTAGATGTAATAAAATAAATTGAAAAAGAAAAACAATTGAGATGAAGAGGAGAGGGGATGGCGTCGGTTTTGCTTCATGAGAGAGGGGAAATTGTTTTATTTTATTTGTTGTGTAATAAAAGAAGCAATGTGTAAAGTTAATGTGAATAAAGTTGTGTTGGAAATATAAAAAGTAAGAAAATAGGTATGTAGGTGTAAGAAATAGGTGTAAGAAAAAGTAGAGATAGTGAAATAGTAATGAATAGTAGAAAAGTACTATGAATAGTAGACTAGACAATTAAAGTACCGATAGTAATAAAAATACGCGTAATCGAGCTATATCTGTAATTTTTAGCTACCGAAAAATTCTAAAACTGATATTTTTGGAATGCTTATATTTTTACGAGTCTATTGGTATAAATGGAATATTTTTAATATTCTAAGCTCCGGGACACGCTTTTTGAGCACTGATCCCATTTGAGTCCGAAGGACACTCGAAATTCGTGAATATGATATTTTTATGTTACCCTATATTATTACGAACTATTTTAAGCTATTAACTTAATTTCATTTCCTAGGATTTGAGAATGCGGGATTGTCGGATCTTAAGCACTAGGGCTTGTTATAAGCTTTGTTGACTTTTAGGATTCCGGTTTGACTTTTGGTTTTGTTGAGTTATTCGTAAGATCATATAATTTTCGAGTTTTGACTGTTTTATTTTTAGCTTGATAGGTTTATCTTATTTTATTTGTGATTATTTATTTTTTAGTTATTGGGATCGTTTAACCGAGTCTAGGGTTATGAGTTGACTCAGTTTGACTTTTGGTAAACACTTGAAATTTCTGATTCTAAAATTTACCGAAAGATTTAGGATCTTATCATTTTGTTGTTAAGCGACATTTGGATATATCATTTTAATTTGCATTTTAGGAATCGAGTAGATGATTTGATTGGCGTACGGACGTTTATTCAACCGATGGTTAGATTTTCTATTTTCTTTTTTGAGGGTTCCCTATTTCTCAAATTAAAAAATCTCATTTTTGATCTTATTAGGTTTTAACTTGGTTCGCGTTTTAGGGTTTCGTTTATGGTGTTTGACTTGCTTTAGAATTTGGTTTTAACTAGAGTCGAGTTTCGGAATTTAAATTTTGATATTTAGACTTCTAGGATTATTTTCTAAGAATTATAAAATTTTTGGGGGTTTACAGATTAATTGACTAATTTGTATAAGTTTACCAAACCTTAATCGAATTCAAACCCGTATCCCTATGTGATTTCGAATCCTAATTAGATATCCACATAAATGATTAGAAAAGAATTTTCCAATTACAACCCTAATCTATCATGAATTTCATATCTAAGTCAAAATAAATGATATTTGAAATAACATTAACAACCCAAATACAAACAATTGTTCAATCACAACAAGGATCATCAATCATACAAATTAGATCTACAACTCAAAACCAATTTAAGATGAAAAGAGACAAGCATCAAACATCATCCAACAAGGGGATATAGAAAAAGAACAAAATAACTTGTCAAAGAAATCCTGTTTTTGAAATCCAAATCCAAATGATGTCTTTACTTGAATATTGGTGTGGAATCCTTAATCAAATTAAAATAATAAGCCAACTAGAAGTCTATGCCCTAATTTTAGATGTAGGAGCAATAAAAATAAGAGAAAAATCATGCTTAGAGTTTCTTTTTCTCAAATGTTTCAACAAAAGGAGTTTAAATATGAAAGGTCATAGGGAGATAGGCCAACATTAAAGGCTGGTGGCCTTGAATTAAATTTAGCTGGCCTTTAATGTGAAAATTAATTTTTGAGAGCAACAATTAATATATGTAGTCTTCAACGCCGATGGCCTTGATTTCTCCCAGTGCCGGCATACGTTGATAACAATGAAGGCTAACTTGATTTTTATTAAATGCTGGCAATGTAAAGGCCGGTTTTAATAATTTCAATTCTCTTCACATGCAACACCGCCTCAAAGCCCTTAGTGTAGGTCTACAAATTTGCTGGCGTTCAATTGAAAAATTGTAGGATCGTGTTCTCTATTTTGAACGCTGGCGACTTTGCTTCAATCTTTTGTCGTTATTGAACTAGGGTTGTTTTGATTTTAACTGGCTTACGTGATTTTGTCTCGAATTTTTCATCAAACTTCTCCCAATTTGCTTGTATTTGTTGTCTAAGTCCTTAATGACCTGAAATAACAATTTAAGCATATATGAGTACCATTTCAATTTGATTTCTATAAAATCTATAATAGATAAACATGATTTGATCATTGCAAAGTTGAGTAAAATATGAATTTATCATAAGGTAACATTAGTACTTAAGAAAAATAAAACTTGCTTCCATTATCTATTATCATGAACTAAAAACATAATAAGAAAAATCCTCAAAACATTAAAAATCTCAAAAGGTAAACAAAACATCACATGCTCTTCTTAAACCACTATCTCCAATCTAAACAATCTAAATCTAAATATCAGTAGGATAATCCGTTTCACTATTGCTCTCTTTGTAGCCCACAAACACACCATGGCACGATAAATCATGCATAATTGGATCTTCAACTGTTCTTGAAAAAGATAAAGGAATGAGTGAAAATGCCCAGTACGCCGAACCGAAAACACATGACATGATCAAGCAATAGGCAATATCACATACAACTTAATACCTAACGCAACAAACACAATTTATTATCTTTAATTAGCCAACAAACATCACAATGTAGAACCATTGATGAGTAGTCCTAGACATGGAGTATCTTAAGACTCTCTAAAAACAACTCATATAGAAAATATGTAATATATACGAATATGTTGTTGGGAATCTCCTAACACTAGTCCTAAGCCATCTGAATCATCTCTATACATGAGTCCACTCGAGACACTCTCACATACAGATCATTAGGGCACCAGCATTAGTATCACACTATGCATGGTCTTTACTAACCACAATCAATCACGAGCTACAAACAAATCAATTAAAGTCAAATAATATTAGGTCTGTTTTACAATTCTAAGCCTACAAGCACAATCAACAAACATGGTAAAGATGTACCTGAATTCGCTTTAGGAACAAGAACCTTAAATCAACAAAATCACATGAACATATAAACATTGCAAATTTTAACATACTACGTTCATAGCATAAACCTAATCCAAACTTCATTTGAAACCCTAATTTTAACAGAAATATAAATCCACATTTCTCCTTGATTGAAATTCAAAATCTCTCCAAAAGATCTCTAAACAACATATCTTTCCTCCATAATTCTTCCAAATCCAAGAACCCATTCAACACAAATTAAGCCAAAACCAATAAAAATCATTCCTTTATAATCACAAAGGTAAACACAATCCTATAATCACAAAATCCTAAGATAATCTCACTTCCTCCTTGAATAGCAACAACACAAATTTCAAATCAAACTTAGGGTTTCTTCACACTCCTCAAGAATCTTGATTCCCTTTAAAAAATAAAACATAAACTTAGAATAGATAACTTAGGATTACAAAAGGAAAGAGAAAAGGATCTGTATTAGCTAAGTCTTGTTCTTGAGAGAACTTAAGGTTCCAAGGACTTAAGGATCTATTTATAAACCTTTAGGGGACTAAGAATAGATTAGGATATTAAGAAAACTTGTGCAAAAAAAGGCTGGTACAAGGATGGCGGCTTAGGGGTGGAAATCAAAGGGGCAAAAATCTACCTCATAAGCCGACTGTACATCGGCAGCTTAGTGCTAGCCTAGCGCCTCCTCTTTTGCTTCTTCGTGAAAACTTTCCTCGAGTCTAAATCCGTTTATTAAATGACAAAAATACCTTCTTAAACAAAATTATATTACAACTTTACCTTTTATTATAAATTAATTATTCATGTATTATATTGGCATACAAGGCAAGATGCATATAAAGTTAAAATGTTGAAGATAGTTAACGTTGAAGATAGTGATCTATGGAGGCCTAATTATGTACAACCAGGTTCAATAAAAAGTACCCAAAGCAATATGTTGTATTTATGTCATTTATATAGGATATGAATGGATTTATGGGCTTAATAGGACAAGTGAAACACACATTATTTGTTATGGATAAGAATGAAAAGAAATTCATGATGTGTTCGTTAACTTGGAAATATTTAATCAAGTGTGGACTCGAAACCAACGAACCAAGGGTATTTGAAGCATCTTTGAAATGAAAGAAAATCAACTTGCCAAGGTGGATCGCCTATGTAGATCAAATATAAGAGATAAATTAATGCACTTGAAGAAATTTGCGCATCTAAGGAGGCATATCAGCATATTATTGTCTCATAAGTAATACAAATGCAGCATGAGGTGACAAATGTTTGTAAGTGTCACACCCCAAACGGTACCCTAAACGCGACAGTCCACCACACTCGATATTTAAACTTAAGTATGACATCCTTAGTCATCCCATAAGTTTACATATCGGGTGTAAGGTGTACTTACACAACTTTTAGGATCACACTTTGAATCGAGTAGTCTTAAGAAAGCATACATAGCATTAAGAATAGAAATCACAACAGATAAATAGTAAATTTTACAAAAACCAAGGGGGCGTACCCCTGCCAAAATAATGGGAGTCTACATCGTTTAGCTCCATGTTACAAATATCTGAGTCTACATTAAAGAGATTTTCCTAGAAGTCCACGCCTATACTAGGTCCCGACTTCTTCAAAAGCTCTTAATCCAATGATATACCTGCACAAGTGTCCTTCGAAACAACCCAAAAATAGGGACACTGCAACAAAACTATTGGGGTATAAGCTAATTGCTTAGTGAGATTCATTTTCCAAATAACATACTCGATCAAGCTAAAAATATCTATACAAGCAAGTTATAATTAAGCAACCATATGAATGCACAAGCAAATGAGCAAGCAAGCATATGACTTTCCGGTAATCATATGTGAATGGATTTACGCCCTCCATTCGGGGTTTGGGGTAGTTCATAAGTCATGCAACTACAGTTCCAATGTTGGTCCATAAGACATGCAACCATAGTCCCAATCTTAAGTGGGGTGGTCCATAAGACATGCAACCACAATTTTAATGTTGGTCCATAAGTCATGCAACCATAGTTTTCATTATTTGAATGGGGTGGTCCATAAGTCATGCAACCCTAGTCCCCTTCATTAAAGACCGCTGCCTCCCGATCATACTTTTGTTCCCACCAAAAGCATTCTCGTAATGCAATGTGACTCACTACGTGATATGCATGTACAATTTATTCATATAATCATGGCATATTAATTAGATAATTTTAAAGTGATCATACAGATTTCAGACACTCCAAATCTATACTAGCTCATACAAGTTATTGCAACAAAGCTTGCCTCGATATACTTATCGTTCATTCATACAAGTTTAGATCACCATTCAATCACAATTTTATCTTTTCCTAAGTCTAATGCCACTACTACTACAAGCACATCCAAGAGCATAATTAATTGAGAAATGAACTCACTTGTCCATGTAGTGAAAATCCACTAGTCGTAATAGTCCTCGGGAAGTGGTAACCCGTCCTCCAATTCACCTAGGTACAAAGAATACCCTCAATGAGTATCTCTTATGAAGTTCTATTAAACTTAACAATTTTATTTACTAAGTTCGTCAATTTCCGTCTAGGTTGAATCCTTAACTTAAAAAGGTCATATCTAACTCATTTTAACTCGGAATTTAGCTTATAATATACCGATTTATACCTACTTCGAAAGAGCTATCCATTTCTAAAGTTAATTCAAACATTTAAGGTCATTTAAGGGTCGGAAACGTACTGTACAGTAGGGTTGCGAAAATTCCAGATTTGAGCCTTTGTGAAAAATTGCCATATCTACTCTATTTAACTACTTAGGTTAACTCATATTAGTCCTAAACTTGCAAGGAGATCCTCTAAACAAAATTAAGAGATTACATACTTATCTAATCACAAACATAATGCTCAAAAGAAACTTCTAAGAATCCATATTCATAAACCGAAATTCACAAGTTGAAACTCATTGTCTTGTTTTGAGTAATTCCTTTACTAAAACTCACTTAGTTCAATGAAAATAATTTTTCCTATATTATGTATCATCAAAGCATTCCATTTTCAATATAAAATACTTGTTTTGAGATCAAAAAGAAGGTTTTCAAAATTGGTCTCCTCATAATTACGAATTTCCACTTTGAAACTTACAATGAAAACAAGACCTAAATATTGTCTTCTACAAAGCACTTGATTTATGCAATACTTTTTAGGAAAACCCATTCAAACTTATGAAAATCCATTCCTTAAGATATCTATATCAAGAGCCTCTTATATTTTTGTCTAAATCTTCATTTTAAAGTTGATTGATGGGTTCCAAAAATAGGTCTTGGTCTTGATCCGAATTTTCATAAATTTATTTTGAACATATCTCTTGAGAAATTCATCAAAACTCATGGAAAACAACCCATTACATATTATATCTAAGAACCCTTCATTTCTTGAATAAAATCCTCATTTGTGAGTTGGAAAACATGTTTTTATTTTGGATCTTTGTCTTGATCCGAAAATACAATTTTTGTTTTTGAAAATAAACTTTGAAAATCAACTTTGATTCTTGTAAGATGAAGCCTTGATGATATACATCCATCAACCTTCATTTTCTTAACAAAAGCTTCCATTTTAAGACTTGAAAGAGGGTTTTTAAAATGGGCATTGACAAGTTACGAATTTTATTTTATTCCAACTTGAATCTAAGATCTACTCAATATATACCATGAAAGCATAAGAAAAACTTAGTAGTAAGCCTTGAACTCTAGATCTACACATAAATATAACTAAAACTTTGTAAAACTCTAGATCTACAAGTTATCACAAAACAAGAAATAAACAAGCCTTCCATATAACAAAAATACTAAGAACAAAAGAGATCATCATCTAGAGGAGTGTTTCACTTCTTGGCATCATCATCCATAGCCTTTTAAGCTTTTGGAATGTCCTTTGATGCATGAAACATCCATGGTATCATCCTAGAACATCTTATAAGAGCAAAAAGGGAAAGATTACCTCAAATATTTGCAAGAAATATATGTGGAAGCAAGAAAGAAAAATGGGGCAACTTGTTCTTAAGAAGAACAAAGCAAAGAAGAAGAGAAGGAAAGGGAAAAGAGAGGGTTTGAGAGTTTTTGGAATGGAATGAAAAGTGAAGAGAGAGAAAAGTAAATGAGTATTTATATTAGGTGGATTTAGGGTTTGTTTGTGTAATAAAAGGAGTTAAAATGAAACAAATTGGGGGGAAAAGTATGGGGATATGCGCCGGCCAATGAGGGAGTGAAAGGGAAATATATTTGATTTCATTTATTTGAAATTTGAATTTGTGTAATAAATTGTATTAATTGTAATGATTTGTGAAGAGACAAAATTTCTTGGAAAACAAAATGAATTGAGTGATTGAAAGGTTGTAAGAATAGGGCATGGGTATGTGTGTAGTAGGTTGTACTTGTGAATAGTAAGGAATAGTAGATAAGACATCTACTTTATCGGTAGTAACGAAAATACGGGAAAAAGGCTATAACTGTAATTTTTATAGCCCGAAAAATTATAAAATATATATTTTTGAAATCCTTATAAAATTCCGGTTCTAACGAGTATTCCGGAATATTTTTCTGAGTTTCTAGTTCCGGGCTCGCTTTTCCGTAATGAAGCTCGGGAAAGCTCGGAATAGAAAATTTTTCGAAATCAAAATTTTGTATGGTTCGAAATATACTATAAAACAATAATCCGCATTAATTTATCTTATAGAGGTTCTTTTATATAGAAATCTAAGAAAAGCCGGAATTAGGGTTTCTAGGTTACTTGTACTAATCCTATTTAGGGTTTTGATTTCCGATTTACGGAGCTTACTCAGTTACTAAGAAAACCGGGGTTTACAGTAAGCCCCTAGATTTTTTGATAAATATAAGTAAATCTTAGAACCGGAAGTCGAACCGGAACCCTAAAGTTAACCTAGCTGTAAACCCCCAAAGTTTTGTGATAAATTAAGCTTCAACCCTAATTAGAAGGTCAATCGGAAATCCTAAAGTCAACAAAACCCTAATCAGATGTAACTGTTCAAGTCCGGCAATTCCGTGTTCGTAACCTTAAGAAAGTAGGTAAGAGATTAGTATGTAGTGTAATCCCCTAGATTTTTCGATAATATTAGCAAACCCTAAAAACCAGAAATTGAAACGAAACCCTAAAATTAACCTAGTTTTGTGTTTAGTCTAGTGAATCTAGATCCGGCAATCCCGTATTCTTAAACCCTAGAAAACGAAATTGAAATGATTGTGGAATATGGTTCGTAATTATATATGGAAGCCTAAAAATATCAATTTCGTAATTTTCTAGTGTCCTTCGGATCCGATTGGGATCAATTTTCGAAAACCGTGCCCCAGAGCACCGGATAGCAAAAATATTCCGACAGCACCAATAGATTCGTAAAAATATAAGGTTTTCAAAAATATCAGTTTTAGAATTTTTCGGTAACTAAAAATATCAGATATAGCTTAATTACGCGTATTTTCGTTACTATCGGTATTTTAATTGTCTAGTCTACTATTCATAGTACTTTTCTATCTATTCATTACTATTCACCTATCCTCTTTTTTCTTACACTTTACCATACCTATACCTTACAATTTACCTTCCCCATACAACTTTAATCACATCATACTTTACATATTACTTCTTTTTATTACAAAACAACAAAATTAATCAATTTTTCTCTCTTCCCATGCCCTTGCCGTCCACCCTCTCCCTCCTCTTCCTCTCAATTTGTTTTCTTTTCCAATTTATTTTATTACATCTAATTTCCACTCCAAAAATCTATAAATACCCCCTTCCTCTTCCATTCTTTCACACAACAAAAATTCATACTAAAACTCTCCCAAAATCAACTCCACAAAATTCCTCTCCCAAAATCTCTTCAAGTCTCTTCTTTTCTTTAGAAAACCAAGTCCCACATAATACAACAACCCATTCTTTTCTTCTTCAACAAACCCATAAGCTTTAGGTAAAAGTTTTTCATATTCTCTCATCATGTTCATATAACTCAACATGAGTTTAGTGTATATTTTTTAGACTCATTGAGTTAAAGAAGCAATAATTTATTCATGTTCTATTTTTTTTTTCTTTATGTTATTATTATGTTATTATTGTTATTGTTTTTTATTTGTTTTAACCTAACTTATATAAAGTATTATATATTTATATATATATTTATTTAGCATACAAGCTCATTTGTGATTTATTTACTTTCAAGTTATGTAATTTATTTAATTTCATGCAATTATTAAGACTAGTCTTTCTAGTCTTAGACTTGTCCATATCAAGTCAAAACAATTTTATTTCTTTTCTTTTCTTTTGAGGACTAGTCTATTCTTAGTCCCGGATACCTTGATGAAGCTAAGGTTCCCAATACTTGACTTTATTTTTATGCTCTTATTTTCTTTATATTGTTTTTATGTTCTCATAGTTATGTATTCTCATTCATACATGAATATGCTGTTATTGTCTCAACCACAATAGAAATGAGTTTTCTCAAGTAAAAAAAATAAGAATAAGAACTCTCTTTAAAAATAAATTTTTTCACATAAGAAATTATTTTCCTAAAAAAACTTGAAGCTTTATCTTAAACAAATATATTTCTAAAGATAGATAAGTTAGCTCAAGTTTTGGTAATAATATGTGGTTTTACCAAGAAATACATAAAGTAAATATATCACAAACTTTCTCTTCAAACCAATAAATAAGAAAGTTATTTTAAACTTAATTCCTTGTTTTAAACAAAGGATTTCTTAAATTCAATTTTCAAAGTTTTCTACCAACACTCTAGAATATTAAAGTCTAAACAAGTTTTTCAAATTATCAAAAATAATCTTTTTAAGGATAATCTTTACTTAGGAAATGAAAATAATAAATAACTTATGAGATTATTAATATTATCTTTTTAAAGAAGATCAAAACTTTAGAAGGACTATAGAACATATAAAATATTAGGAAAAACTATGTTTTCCAAACTACTAGAGTAAATTTTGGAAATCCTAGAAGATTAAAATTACTTTTACTAAAATTTTCAAAAACAAAGAAATGGAGTTAAAAGAAGGAAATACTCACTTATGATCATTTAAGAAAAATTTCAAAGCAAAACTAATTTCATTTCAAGTCTTAAGCTTGTTTCACTTTCAAATGACACATTGTTTTACAAAATCATTGTTGAGACAACACCACTAAATTCATGCATATGGTTTGAGTCTATACATATGTATTCAAAGGGTTTTTCAATCATACAAATATACCTATATTTTGTACAAAAGTTTTTGAATGAAGAAAGTTTGAAAACTCCAGTTTTGAAATTCGTATCAATTCTGTCCGTTACTATTCTGGGACCGAAATAACTTCTTTTGATAAAAATAACCTTAGAAATAGATAGATCTTTTCGAGTAGGTAGAAATCGATATATAATATGCGAAATTTCGAGTTAAAATGAGCAAGTTATGGCCATTTTAAGTTGGAATTTCTATTTCATACGATTTTTACGAACTCCCTAAGATAGAATTATAGAATTTGAATAGGTCTTGGATGAAATAATCATGTTGGGTATTTCTTTTGTTTAGGTGTTGAGGATCACGATCTTTTTTTTCCCGAGGATTACTTCGACTCTTAAGCTATGGATGAGTGAGTTTCCTTTGCATTTACGTATTCGCGCATGTGCTTGTAGAAGAGAGTACTAGATGTTAGGAAAAGATAAAATTGATATGCATGTGGGATATTATGGGAACTATGAGTGTGAATTGTTATGTGCGATCAATGAACAATAAGTATATCGGAATCCAAATTATGATTGATATAAATGTTTCCATGTATGAATTGTTAGTGTGCAAATATTGTTTGATCGCTTTAAAATGATTTAATGTTATATTGAAATCCCCATATAATAAATTGCTCATGCATATCACTTAGAATATCATTTCGAAGTTTTTGCTACTACTCCTCAGCGTGGGACCGGAAAGGTAAGCTGCCTAGCTACATCTTGAGGGTTAGGATATTTGGGGAATATGGCCTCAAGGTGTAGCCGAGCCAGATCGATCGCTTTGGGTAAGGAAAGCCCGGGGACTAGTAGTACGGTTCGTTGGAACCCAAGATGCGCACAAACTTTAAGGAGGTCGTTTGGGACCCAGTCAAAGCATTCCCTAACCACCGATGGAGGGGTAAATCCATCACACATACGAAACCGGATAGTCGTATGTACTGTTTTGATCATATGATTGTTGCATTCATGCTTGTTTAATAAACTTGGTTGATTGCTGTTATGAGTACTTTTGCATAAGGATATCTCACTAAGCAAGTCATGCTTATACTTCTATAGACTTTTGATATTGCAGGACTATCTTTTACACCCGAGACCACCTTGATCCACCCGAGTAGAATCTTTATTTTGAGAAGCTTTTGGAGGAATTCTATTTTGAAGTTATAGAGTAGATTTCTTCTAAAATCTTCTAGCTTTAGTTATGTTATATTTAGAACCATATTATCATGAAATTATCGGGGAATGCCCCTTAGAAGCTATAAGACTTTTATTTCAATGAAATATATATTAAGTGTTATTTTGTATGTTCCGCTGCCAATATCTTAAAATGCATTACTTCAACGGTCTCCCTTTGTTGTGAATGTACGCCTTGTACCAACATGGAAGCTTTCGAGTGACTGAGGTAGTCATTCTTGAGCTTTAATATTGAGTACGGCAGGTTGTCACGTTTAGGGTACCCCGTTGGGGCGTGACATGTAGAATAGTTCGTAATAACATGAGAAAGCTTAAAAATATCAGATTTATTAAACCGCAATTCGTTTTGAGCACGATCGGACACCGTTTTCTAAAAGCGTGTCATGGGGCTTAGAATGATAAAAATATTTCCAATATCGTTAGGCTCGTAAAGACATACGGTTTTCAAAAATACCATTTTTATAATTTTTTGGAAACTAAAAATATCAAATATCGCAATTATACGCGTATTTTCTTACTACTGGTACTTTAATTGTCATGTCCACTTTACATTACACGATTATTACTATTCTACACTATTTATCTCTTTACTTTTTCTTACAACCTACTCTTATAACCATACCTCTATTTTCTTACAATTTTTATTCCCAACACAATTTCACATATCTCATATCTTACTTTTCATTAACAAAAATACAAAAAAATAATTTTTCCTCTCTCTTTCTCTCATGATTTGCGCCAGCCCCCTCTTCTTTCCCCTCAAATCGTTTTATTTTCCATTTATTTAATTAACACAAATTTCCCTCCACATTTTCCTATAAATACCCCCTCTTCCTTTCATTTCCTTCACACTTTTCATACAGTAAAATTACTCTCTCAAAATTTCTCTAAGAGTTTTCTCAAAGTTCTTTCAAGTTTAGTTTTCATAGGTAATGCTTCTTTAAGTTTCCTTTATGCTCATTTACTTAATATGAGCATAATATTTGTTTTCTAAAACCATGAAGGTTAAGAAAGCAATAATATGTTCATACTTTATTTTTGTTCATGAATTTATTTTTCCTTTATGTTGTTTTTATATATATTTAACTAAATATATCTATGTAGCTGTATATGTCTTTTAGAGCATATAAGCTCCTCTGTTTTGCAATTTATTTACTTTCCTTACAATTTATTTATTTCAAGTATTTTAAGGCTAGTCTTTCTAGTCTTAGACTTGTCCTCATCAAGTCAAAAATAATTTTCTTTTTCTTTTGGGATTAATCTATTTTTAGTCCCGGATACCTTGATGAAGCTAAGGCTCCAATACTTGACATATTTCTTTACTAGCTTATTTCTTTAATTTTTATGTCTTTCTTATGTTTTCATAACTTTATGATTTCATATTCATGAAAATGTATGAACATATTGATTTTTGTCTCAACAAGATAAAGGATGAAAAGTTTTCTTAAAATAGAAGTTCTTTTCTAAAAATAAATGTTCTTATGAAGGAAGTAATTTTTCATAAAACTTAGGAATTTATCTTAACAAATTTTTTCTAGAAATCTAGACGAGTTCATTATAAATTTTAAGAACGTAGGAATTTTTAAACAAAACATACATACACTTTATAAAGTCTAAACTGGAAAGAAATTCTTGATTAAATAAAAGTTTTACTAAACTTCACTTTTCATCAATACTAATTTGATAAACACCAAGAAATTTCCTTTCCTAAAAGTAGAATGATATTAAGAAATAAGGAAATTGTTTCTATAAATATAGAATTATTACTGCTTTCAAAAAGTATTAGAAACTAAGCTTAGAAAATAAAAATCATTCTTTAGAAATTTAAAAAGACTAAGGAAATGAAATTAAGGAAAAGAAAAATACTCATTTGATATAACTTGAGATATTTTCTAGCAAGCTAAGAGGAAATTTTCAAAAGCTTCACTTTTTCAAAATCTTTAGAACACTTTGCTTTTACAAAAAATTCATGGTTGAGACAACTTCATTAATTTCATACATTTGATATGAGTCAATGAATACATATATTGTAAACCCCCGAAGTTTTGAATTCAAATTAAAGCTAAACCCTAATTAGAAGTCAACCGGATTTCTAAAGTCAACAAAACCCTAGTTTACCGTAACCGCTTAAGTTCGGCATTCCTGTTTGAGAAACCCTAAGAGAGTAAGAAAGAGTTTAGTGAGTAGAATAGTTCGTAATTATCCAAGGAAGCTGAAAAAGATTAGTTTAGTAAAACCGCGATCGTTTTGAACCAGATCGGACACAGTTCTTGAAAATCGTGTCCCGAGGCTCGGAATAGTAAAAATATTCCGAATATACCGTTAGACTCGTAAAAATATAATATTTTCAAAAATATCAATTTCACATTTTTTCGGTAGCTAAAAATATCTGATATCGCATTTATACGCATATTTTCTTACTACGGTATTTAAATTATCATGTTACTTTACATTACATATTTACTACTATTCTACACTATTTATCTATCTCTACTTTTTCTTACAACCTACTCTTACAACCCATACTCTATTTCTTACACATTTTCTTTTTCAATACAACTTCATATATTTCATATCGTACTTTTAATTAACGAAATACAAAAAAATAATTTTTCCTTCCCCTTTTCTCCTAATTGTGCCGACCCCCCTCTCTTTCTTCCCAAATTGTTTTATTTTCAATTTATTTAATTAACACAAATTATCTCCCACATTTTCCTATAAATACCCCCTCTTACTTCCACTTCTTTCACACCTTTCTTCTACTAAAGTTACTCTCTCAAATTTCTACAAGAATTTCCTCCCAAGAAGTTCTCTCTAGTTTAGTTCCTTTAGGTAAATTTTCTTCAAGTTTTCTTTATGTTCATCTACTTAGTATGAGCTTAGTGTGTGTTTTCTAAACCATGATGGTTAAAGAAAGCAATAATAGGTTCATACTTTGTTTTTTCTCATCATCTAATTTCTTTATGTTGCTTTTATATCTAATATATCTATATAGCTATATATATCTTTTAGAGCATATAAGCTCATTTGTTTTACAATTTATTTACTTTCCTTGCAATGTATTTACTTTCATATTGTTTTTAAGACTAGTCTTTCTAGTCTTAGACTTGTCCTCATCAAGTCAAAACATTTTCTTTTTCTTTTTGGGACTAGTCTTTTCTTAGTCCTGGTACCTTGATGAAGCTAACGTTCTAATACTTGATTTATTTCTTTACTAACTTATTCTTTCAAGTTATTATGTTTCTTTATATTTATATAACTTTATGATTTATATCCATGCATGAACATAATGGCTTTGTCTCAAACAAAAATAAATGAGGAAATGTTTTCTCAACAATAAAGATTCTTTTCTAGAAATAAGAAGTAATTTTCTTAAACAAACTTTTCTAAGAAATCTAGAGGAGCTCATAAACTTACATAAGAACTTGTTCAAATAAACAAAAGTTTTCAAAACTTCACTTTTTTATCAAGTATTTGAAATTCTTCTCATCAAAATGGAATGATCTCAAGAAACAAAGAAACTATTCTCTAAACATAAAATTGTTATTACTTAAAAAAAAATGTTGGAAACTAAGCTTAGAAAATAAAATCATTCCTTAGGAAATTAAAGCAATTACAAAAATTAAATTTAGGGAAAAGAAATACTCATTTGAAATAACTTAAGATATCTCCAAAACAAAATAAATATTTCAAAAGCTCACATGTTTCCAAAATCTTTAAAAAACTTCACTTTTCATAGTTGAGACAATTTCATTAACTTCATACATCCAATATGAGTCACTTAACATATGTTTATACATTTCCAAAGGTTTTACAAGCTATTATATTACCTATCTCTTCAAAATGAGCTTGGATAAAAGAAGAAAACTAGTTTATAAAAATTTGTGGTGAATCTGTCCACCACTTTTCGGAACCAAATGACTTAGTTTGATGAAAATAAGTTTAGAAATAGATATACTTTTCAAATAGGTAGAAAACGTATATTATATGCAAAATTCCGAGTTAAAATGAGCAAGTTATGGTCCATTTTAAGTTGGAATTTCATCTTAAAGATTTTACTGCGATTTTAAGAAAGTTTAGAATATTCAAGAATAGAAATTTCATGAAAACTCATTTTGAGTATTTCATCTTGTTTAGGTGGAGAAGACCCGAGATCATCTTTCCAAAAGATTACTTCGATTAGGATCTACCGACATGGAGTGAGTTAATCCTTTACTAAGTTACATTTCCTTGTTTTGTGCTTGTAATAATAGCACTAGCAATTAAGAAAAAGATAAAATGAATAATTGTTGTGACTTGAATTATGATTGATTGAATATAAGTTAAGATTATCGAAAGAAGGTTTGATAAATAAATTGTGATTCTTGTATTGATATGATGAAAATTGTGTTCATCGCCTTCAACTTGAACTAAACATTATTTGGTTAAATATATATTGAAATTAATTCATGTATATCATACTTGTGAGTCACATTTGTTTCACTACTATTCTTCGTGTGGGGAAACGAGGAAATGGTAGTGGTGGCAGTAGGAGCCGGAAAGTCTACATGGGCTAGTAGGAGCCAGAAAGTCTACAGGGCGAGTAGGAGCCAGTAAATCTGCAAATATTGATGTCGTATGGGCCTGTAACCTTCTAACCCTTGATATGGAGGGTGTAAAATCCATGCCACACTTGATTTACGGTTAATCATGTGTATTTTGTTTGTTCATATGATTGGTGCATTCTCATATGCTTGATTAAACACTTGTTTGCTATATGGAAATGTCTTGTAGATGGAATTATCTCACTAAGCTAGATTTGCTTATATCCTTATAACTTTTTGTTACATTAGGATTACCTTTGGTTGGCCCTAAGGAGCCCCGTATGCCAGGTACTAGTTTAAGCTACTAGGAGTTTTTGGGAGAAGCTATATATATTTAAGTTTTGAACATAGGCTTCTAGGAAAATCTCTATAGTAGGCTTGTGTTATAGTAGCTATTATTTTGTTGAAAGTCTTCTAAAGCGGGGGAATGCCCCTAAGATGATGTAAGGATATTATTATGAAGATCTTATGTTTATTTATATAAGTTCTTACTTGCTTTTATTATCTACTTAAATGTAATATCCCTATCAGTCTCCTACTATCTTGGAAGCACGCCTTGCATATGATATCAAAGCTCCTATATGACTAAGGTTGTCATTCATTAGCTTTAATATTATATGCAGTGGATTGCCACGTTTAGGGTACCCCCGGGGCGTAACATATATAAATACATTTCAAGGTTTTACAAACTATTATAATATCTATCTCTTTGATATGAGTTTTTGTAAAAAGAAGGAAGCAAGTTTCTTGAAATTCGTGGTGAATCTGATCACCACTATTTCAGAGCTCAAACGACTTAGATTGATGAAAATAGTTTTAGAAATAGATAGATTTTTTCGAGTAGATAAAAAATGGTATATAATATACGAAATTCCGAGTTAAAATGAGCAAGTTATGGCCATTTTAAAATGGAATTTCGTTCAATCCGATTTTACCGCGAATTCAAGATAGATTTAGATTCTTCAAAAATAGAAATTCTATGAAAGACTCATTTTGGGTTTTTCATCTTGTTTAGGTGAAGAAGGAACCGATATCGCCTTCCCAGAAGATTACTTCGACTATGAGCGATCGTCATGGAGTGAGTTAATTCCTTACTAGCTACATTTTCTTGTTTGTGCTTGTAAGTAGTAGCACTAGAAAATAAGGAAAAAGATAAATGAAAAAATGTTATGTGATTTTGATTTATGATTGATTGGATAAAAGCTAAAAATATCGAAAGACGGATTGATGAATAATTTATGTTTTCTTGAAATGATATGATGAATATTGTTTTGATCACCTTTAACTTGAACTCGAAAATAATGGAATAACCGTATGTTGAAATCGATTCATGCATATCATATTTGTGAGTCACATTTATTTTGCGCTACTATTCTTCGTGTGGAGAAATGAGGAGTTGTAGTAGTGGCTAGTAGGAGCCGGAAAGTCTGCATGAGCAAGTAGGAGCCGGTAAGTCTGCAATTATTGATGGTCGTATGGGCCAGTAGCCACCCAACTCTCAACATAGAGGGCATAAAATCCATGCTACACATGGTTTCAGGTTAATTGTGTGTATTTTGTTTGCTCATGTGATTGATGCATTCTCATATGATTGTCTAAATACTTGTGTGTTTTATGGAAATGCATTGTAGATGGGAGTTATCTCTCTAAGCTAGTTTTGCTTATATCCCTATAGCTTTTTGTTACAGTATGATTACTTATGGTTCGTACCAAGGAGCCCTTTTTGTCAAGTATGGGCAAAAGCTACTAGGAGTTTTTGGGAGATGTTTATATGTATTTAGTTTTGGATGTAGACTTCTAAGAAAATCTCTATAGTAGACTTATGTTATATTTATGTATATTTTGTTGGTGACTAAGTTAAACAAGACTATTAGAATAGGAGAATGCCTCTAAGAAGTTGTAAGAGACTTTTATTCTAATGAATATTACATGTTTATCTATATAAGTTCTTGCATGCTTTTATTATGTGCTTAAACATAATACCCCTGTAAGTTTTCTACTATCTTGGAAGTACACCTTGCATGTGATATCGAAGCTCCTGCGTGACTAAGGTTGTCATTCATTAGCTTTAATATCACATGTGACGAACTCCCACGTTTAGGGTACCCTCCAGGGTATGACAGTTTAAGCTGGTATAAGAGCACAAGTTTTAAGATAAAAGATAGTAGAAATAGACTTTAAGATAGATAATAAGAAGCTAGAACTTGAGCTTAAGATCTTATCATATTTTTGTTCTATTGGATAGTTGATCTTCCTCGAAGTAAAGGAAAAAGCTCAAAATTTTCTTAAGGATTCAGATGAGACTTTTGTAAACTACTGCCTTAGGTTGAGAGTCCTATGTGAAGAATTCGCGCTAGTAGGAAGACTTCAAACCACTAGGGAGATGTTTCAGCTTTCAAGGAAAGGTTGGAAATATTCCTTCTGGAGGAATTTGCCTGAAGAGCTGAGATTTGATGCCTTTAGGAGACAAAGGTGGAGTGATGTGGAGGTAATCTATGTAGTTGAGAGGATGATGGTCTTTATGTATAAGGAAACCATGTTGTAAGAAATGAGCTTTTCTTAAAGAACGAAGGAACCTAAAAGATCCTAGACTTTCAAAGATGAAACAAGTTAGGACCCCTCTATATTTATGCACATGATGAGTTAGCAGACCACAACAACTAGCTGAAAGCTGATGTGGAAGAATGTTTCTACTGGTATGCCACCGATAAACATATCGTTCTAATGCCATCGGAATACAACACTTAACCAAACTCCATCGGAATGCAACTGGATGTAATCCCGGACGAGGACTTCATTATGGGAGATGCCCAGGAGAACAAGGGAAATGGAGAAACCGAAGGAGATCCCAAAGAAGACCTAGAACCTGAGGAAACTCCATCTGCATCTCTTTGGGAGGATAGTCCCTTAATTCCCAGCCTAATACCTCCTCATAAGTTAAGCCAAGACGTCCCCATGGAGGCTATTGCAAGAAACAACCCTATAATGATCTCCAACTCTGAAGAAGAAGAAAGGAGAAATAATAAGCACTGGAGGAACATCTATGAACCAAGTTGATTCTTGAGGAGCAGGTCCTGAAATCCTACCGCGGTAGTAGTACCGGAAGAAAAAAATCAAAGAGATCAAGAAGTAACTAATGACACTACCCAAGGAGATAGGATTTTTGCGCAAGAAGATGGATGGCCATCTTAGGCCGAAATCACATCAAGGTACAAAGGAAAGAGAATAACAGTAAGCCAATATATGCAACAATTTGTCAAAAGGCATAAAGGTTTCACTAGCCGAAGCATGAATCCTGTACCATCTGTCACGTCCCAGCGGGTACCCTAAACGTGACAGCCCGCCGTACACAATATTAAAACTTAAGAATGACTACCTCAGTTACTCGAAAGCTTTCATATCGGTACAAGGCATACATTCACAACAAAAGGAGACCGGTGGAGTAATACATTTTAAGACATTGGCAGCGGAACATGCAAAATAACACTTAATATATATTTCATTGAAATAAAAGTCTTACAGCTTCTAAGGGGCATTCCCCCAATAATTTCCTAATAACATGGTCTTGCTAAGATAAATAACAAAAGTTAGAAGATTTTAGAAGAAATCTACTCTAAGACTACAAAATAGAATTCCTCCAAAAGCTTCTCAAAATAAAGATTCTACCCGGATGGATCAAGGTGGTCTCAGGTGCAAAAGATAATCTTGCAACATCAAAAGTCTATAGGAGTATAAGCATGACTTGCTTAGTGAGATATTCCTTATGCAAAAGTACTCATAACAAGCAATCAACCAAGTTTATTAAAAAAGCATATGAATGCAACAATCATATGATCAAATAGTACATACGACTATCCGGTTTCGTATGTGTGATGGATTTAGCCCTCCATCGGTGGTTAGGGAATGCTTTGAACTGGATCCCGACTGACCTCCTTAAAGTTGCGCGTGTCTTGGGGTTCCAACGAACCGTACTACTAGTCCCCAGGCTTTCCTTACCCAAAGCGATTGATCCGGTTCGGCTACACATTGAGGCCGTATTCCCCGAATGTCCTAACCCTCAAGATGTAGCTAGGCAGCTTACCTTTCGGTCCCACGCTGAGGAGTAGTAGCAAAAACTTCAAAATGATATTCTAAGTGATATGCACGAGCAATTTATTATATGGGGATTTCAATATAACATTAAATCATTTTAAAGCGATCAAACAATATTTGCACACATAACAATTCATACATAGAAACATTTATATAAATCACAATTTGGATTCCGATATACTTATTGTTCATTGATCGCACATAATAATTCACATTCATAATTCCCATAATATCCCACATGCATATCGATTTTATCTTTTCCTAACATCTAGTGCTCTATTTTACAAGCACATGCGCGAATACGTAAACATAAAAGGAACTCACTCGTCCATAGCAATCTAGGAGTCGAAGTAATCCTCAGGGAAGACAAGATCGTGATCCTCGACACCTAAACAAAAGAAATACCCAACATGAGTATTTCATCCAAGATCTATTCAAATCCTATACTTCTATCTTAGAGAATTCGTAAAAATCGTATGAAATGGAAATTCCAACTTAAAATGGCCATAACTTGCTCATTTTAACTTGGAATTTCGCATATTATATCCCGATTTCTACCTACTCGAAAAGATCTATATATTTCTAAGGTTATTTTTATCAAAAGAAGTTATTTAGGCCTCGGAACAGTAATGTACAGATTTGATACGAAATTTTCAAACTTCAAAACTAGAGTTTTCAAACTTTTCTTCACTCAAGGGCTTTTGTACAAAAATATAGATATATTGTATGGTTAAAAAATCCCTTGAATACATATATATACTCAACCATATGCATGAATTTAGTGGTTTTGTCTCAACAATTATTTTGTAAAACAATGTGCCATAAGCTTAAGACTTGAAAAGAAATTAGTTTTGCTTTGAAAAAATTCTTAAATTATCATAAATGAGTATTTCCTTCTTTTAGCTCCATTTCTTTGTTTTTGAGAATTTTAGTAAAAGTAATTTTAATCTTCTAAGATTTCCAAAATTTTTCTCTAGTAGTTTGGAAAACATAGTTTTTCCTAAATATTTTATGGTTATATGTTCTATAGTCTTTCTAAAGTTTTGATCCTCTTTAAAAAGATAATATTAATAATCTCATAAGTTACTTATTATTTTCATTTCCTAACTAAAGCTTATCCTTAAAAAAATTATTTTTGATAATTTTGAAAAACTTGTTTAGACTTTAATATTCTAGAGTGTTGATAGAAAACTTTGACAATTGAATTTAAGAAATCCGTTGTTTAAACAAGGAATTAAGTTTAAAGAAACTTTCTTATTTTATTGGTTTGAAAGGAGAGGTTGTGATAACTTTACTTTATGTATTTTTTGGTAAAACCATATATTATTACCAAAACTTGAGCTAACTTATCTATCTTTAGAAAAATATTTGTTTAAGATAAAGCTTCAAGTCTTTTTAGGAAAATGATTTCTTATGTGACAAAATTTATTTTTAAAGAGAGTTCATTTTTATTACTTAAGGAAATTCATTTTCTTTATGGTTGAGACAATAACATTATATTCATGTATGAATGAGAGTACATAACTATGAGAATAATAAAAACAACATAAATAAACTAAGAGCATAAAAATAAAGTCAAGTATTGGGAACCTTAGCTTTATCAAGGTATCTCGGGACAAAGAATAGACTAGTCTTCAAAAGAAAAGAAAAGTAGAGAAATAAAATTGTTTTGACTTAATATGGACAAGTCTAAGACTAGAAAGACTAGTCTTAATAATTGCATAAAGTAAGTAAATAAATAAATTGCAAGACTTGAAAATAAATAAATAACAAATGAGCTTATATGCTCTAAATAAATATATATACATAATATACATAATACTTATATAAGTTAGGTTACAAACAATAATAACAATATCAACATAATAGTAACATAAAGAAAAGAAGAACATGAACAAAAACAAAACATGAATAAATTGTTGCTTCTTTAACTCAATGAGTCTAAGAAACAGACACTAAACTCATGTTAAGTTATATGAACATGATCAGTATATGAAAGAAAGTTTTACTTAAGGTTTATGTGTTGGTTGAAGAAGAAAAGAAATGGGTTGTAGTATTATGTGGGGCTTGGTTTTCTAAAGAAAAGAAAGAACTTAAGAGAGATTTTGGGAGAGTGTTTTTGTAGAGTGATTTTGAGAGAGTTTTAGTATGAATTTTTGTTGTGTGAAAGAATGAAAGAGGAAGGGGGTATTTATAGTTTTTTGGAGTGGAAATTAGATGTAATAAAATAAATTGGAAAAGAAAACGAATTGAGAGGAAGAGGAGAGAGAGGGTGGACGACAAGGCTATAGGGGAAGAGAAAAATTGATTAATTTTGTTGTTTTGTAATAAAAAGAAGTAATATGTAAAGTATGATGTGATTAAAGTTGTATGGGAAGGTAAAATGTAAGGTATAGGTATGGTAGAGTGTAAAAATAGAGTGTAAGAAAAGTAGAGATATGTGAATAGTAAAGAATAGTAGAAAAGTACTATGAATAGTAGACTAGACAATTAAAATACCGGTAGTAAAGAAAATACACGTAAATGGCCCATATCTGATATTTCTAGTTACCGAAAAATTCTAAAACTGATATGTTTGAAAACCTTATATTTTCACGAATCTATTGGTGTTGTCGGAATATTTTTGCTATCCAGTGCACTAGGGCATGGTTTTTGAAAAATGATCTCGATCGGATCCGAAGGACACTAGAAAAATACGAATCTGATATTTTTAGGCTTTCCTATATTATTATGGACCATATTCCACAATTATTTCAATTTCGTTTTCTAGAGTTTAAGAACACGGGATTGCCGGTTCTAGATTCACTAGACTAAACATAGAACTAGGTTAACTTTAGGGTTTCGATTCAACTTCCGGTTCTTAGGGTTTGCTAATATTATCCAAAATTCTAGGGGCTTACACCATCACCATGAAGAAGGAAAGGTTGAGGAAGGAAGGAAGTAAAAAAAGAACTAAGCAACCCCACCCGATGAGTCCAACAGCCTTTTCCTAGGATTAAGATAGGTATATCCTTGTTTGTAATGCATGAATGTTTTGTTTTCAATGAATATGTCTTTAGTTATTTCTTATTTCTATGTACTTTCTTTTGCTGAGATTGGTTCTAACCTTCTCATGCTATGTAAGGGTTATCACCCTCTTTTTGTTTAAGCAATGAAAAATTTCTTATGTTTGATTTGATGATTTTTTATTTGATTACTTTGAAAATTTTCCCTGAGTAAATTTCTGGTATTTCCGATCTTTTGCCCCTACAACAATTTAAGAGGTCTAAAATTAAGATTAATTAATAGATGAGGTAGGAGAGGTAGGAGATGAGAACGTCATGCATCCAATAACATTCCAACTGAGCCGGAAAACCCACAAGCAGGTCAACCAATGGCACCACCAAATCAACAAGCTAATCCCCCACCGAATCAATGAGGCGACGTTTGGGCAGCTATTATCCAATTAACTGGATTGGTTAACAACTTCATGCAGCATGAGCAAAATGTGCCGCCACCAGCTGCTAATGCACCTGAAGCAACAGTAGAAGCACTAGCACCATCAGAAGCTGAATCCCAAATTGCTTCCTTGCCGACACCACCGCCACCTCGACCTTATCTAAGTTCCTTACCATATTTTACAAAAGTAATCGACACTTTGATGAAAGCTTTGGAAAACCTGATGAAGTAGAAGACTGGTTAACGAAAATAGAAAGATCATTTGCTGCTTATGAAGTGCCTCATCACCTTCGCCTGGACTATGGCACTTATATGTTGAGATTCAATGCAAGAGTGTGGTGGGATTCCAAAAGTAGAGAGTTGCTACCACCTGTGACTTGGGCAACCTTCAAAAGAGAATCCCTAGAAAATTATTTTCCTGGAAGTTTGAGAGTGCAGTACAGTGGAGACTTCCTTCATATATCCCAAAGAGGAAAACGATCGAACAATATGAGACTGATTCAGTCGCTTACTCTGGTATGCACCAGAATCCTTTAAACACAGTGAAGAGTTAAAAAGGCAAGTCTTTTTAAGTGGCCTGGATGAGGACTTGAGGATGCGACTAGAAGAATTGGATTTAAGAACCCTCCATGAACTAATTGAAAGAGCTTGCATTATAGAAGGAGTTAAGAAGAGAAAGAGCAAAGTATTAGAAAAGAGAACCTTTGCGTTCGGGAAGAGGATTTAAGACAGTTATGGTCCTAGCTTCCAAAACAAGAAGTTTAAATCTTTCAACAGCTATAAAAGAAGTGCTAATGGCAACAGGGAAGCATCGAAGGTTAAGGTATCATGCTGGAAGTGTAAAGAAGAGCATTACCCAAAGAGATGCCCCTTGCTCCAACACAAATGCTATTTCTATGGAGACCCTAGCCATAAGATTAATGATTGCCCGAAGAAGGCTTCCATCATCTGCTTTGTATGCAAGCAAACTGGGCACTTTGCCAATGAATGCCTATAGAGGAAGAATGTCCTAGTTAGGCCGTTTGGTACAACAGGAGGAGCTACATCGACAAAAGGTGGAAATGGAGGAAACAACCCAAGCCGTTCTGGAGTAGTTGTCCATGGAATGAGAATTTACAACTTAGAAGGGCAGTGGGTGTGTGAAGAATCAAATGATGAAGAAACTAAGATAGCAGCCTTGGATGGAGATTGTGGCCCCGACTTTGGTCTGGTGAAAGGTTAGAATCAGAAACTCCTTTACCTTTATGATGCAAGTTCTTAAGTATCATGCATTTAATTCTTAACCTAGAAAGTATAAGGTTCTATGCCAGTAGATAGTATAAGAATACAGGTTTTGTGATTAGTATAAAATTCGAGTGCAGGTTACATACACGTGCTAGTTAAACCGCCTATGATTTGTTCGACACCAAAGCTACGCATTCCTTTATCATCGCTAGTTTGGCTAAACGGATTGGCTTACCCATAGATACCATCGCTACTGGTTTTTGAGTTAAGACTCCCACCAGAAGCGTTGTGTCAACTAAGGAAATGCTTAAGGATTGTCCCATGGAGATACAAGGATGCTACACTAAGTGTGACCTGATAATATTATAAATGAGCAAATATGAGTTGATCTTAGGAATGAGTTGGTTGACATCCGTTAAGCTTTAGTAGAATGTAGACACAAAGAAGTGAAGTTTAAGAATCAAGATGGAAGTGAGATAGTATTCAAGGGAGAATCTACAGTGAGGTTGAACTCATTTGAGCTATTAATGGACGATCAAGAGATTAACTTGAGTAATGTGGACATAGAGGAGAAAGAAGAAGAGAAACCTGAGTTGGAAACTATACCTGTGATTAAGGAATTTCTGGACGTATTTTCTGATGGATTACCTGGATTACCACCTAAGAGGGAAATCGATTTTGAAATTGACCTAATGGTGAACACATAGCCAATATCAAAGGCACCCTACCGGATGGCACCAGTCGAGCTAAAAGAGCTAAAAACTCAGTTGCAAGACTTGCTAGACCAAGATTTCTTTCGACCAAGTGTATCACCTAGGGAGCACCAGTTTTGTTCGTGAAAAAGTACGATGGCTCTATGCGCTTATGCATCGATTATTGAGAGCTCAATAAAGTCACCATCAATAATAAGTATCTACTCCCAAGGATAGATGATCTTTTTGACCACCTTCAAGGAGCTAGTGTTTTCTCAAGAATTGATCTACGGTCAGGATATCATCAGTTAAGAATCAAGCCAGAGGATGTACCCAAGATGGCTTTTTGAACCCGTTACGGGCATTATGAGTTTCTGGTAATGCTTTTCGGTTTAACCAATGCACCAGCAGCTTTTATGCATCTCATGAACCGAGTATACAAACCTTTGTTAGATAAGTGTGTGATAGTTTTTATATACGATATTCTAATCTACTCCAAGACATGGGAACAACATGAAGAACACTTGAGAATGGCATTACAGACCTTGCGTGGGCATAAGTTGTACGCCAAGCTATCTAAGTGTTATTTCTGGTTAGATAGGATATCTTTCCTAAGACATGTCATATCTGGAGAAGGTATATAGGTAGACCCTGAGAAAATCAAGGTAGCAATGGATTGGAGACAACCTAAGACTGTTACTGAAGTGAGAAGTCTCCTCGGATTGGTTGGATATTATAGGAAGTTTGTGAAGAACTTTTCTACCATAGCCAAACCCCTAACACAGTTGACTCAGAAGGATGAAAAGTTCATTTGGACTGATAAGAGAAAACAAGGTTTTCAATAACTCAAGAAAAGACTTGTCTCCACCCCAATTTTGGTTTTACCAGACCCTGAGAAACCCTATACAGTGCATAGTGATGCCTCTAGAAATGGTCTTGGGTGTGTGTTGATGCAAGATGGAAAGATGATTGCTTATGCCTCACGACAACTTAGGCCTCATGAGAAAAAATACCCCACCCATGATCTGGAACTAGCTGCCATTGTGTTTGTGCTTAAGTTGTGGAGACATTACCTAAATGAGCAAAGGTATGAGATCTACACTGATCATAAGAGTCTCAAGTATCTATTCACTCGAATGGAGTTGAATATGCGGTAATAGAGATGATTGGAACTCATCAAGGATTATGACCTTGGAATAAACTATTGCCCAAGAAGACTAAACACTGTCGCAGATGCCCTAAGTAGGAAGAATCATGGAGAAGTAGCTACCTTGCTCACTAATAAGAAGGAGCTAATAAGGGAATTTGAGAAGATGAGTATGAATTCATAGGGAAAAATGTAGAAGTAGAAATCGCCAGCTTAGTCATGGAACCCACCTTAGTAGAAAGGATTAAGGAAGCCCAATGGTATGATGAGGTGATTCAAAAGATTAAAGAAGAAGTATAAGAAGGAAAGTATATGGATTTCACAATAGGTGAAGATGAGGTTGTGAGAATGAAAGGGAGATTATGTGTCCTAGATGATGATGAAACGAGGATGGAAATCATGAATGAAGCACACCATTCGCGGTATATAATGCACCCAAGAGGAACTAAGATGAAAAGCCACTATTGGTGGAATGATATGAAGAGAGACGTAGCCAATTTCGTGATGAAATGTCCCACATGCCAACAAGTGAAAGTGAAACACCAAAGACGAGGGGGACTCTTGAAACCTCTGTTGATACCCGAATGGAAATGAGATCAAATTACGATGGATTTTGTGTATGGACTACCAAGAACATCTGCAGGATATGATGCCATTTGGGTTGTAATTGACCGATTGACAAAGACAACTCATTTCCTTCCAATCAACATGATGTATTCCATGGATAAGTTGGCAAGAATATACATGAGAGAGATAGTATGCTTGTAGGGAGTACCCGCTGGAATAGTCTCTGACCGAGACCCAAGGTTCGTGTATAAATTTTGGACAAGCTTACAAAGATGTTTGGGAACAAAGCTACACTTTAGCACTGCATATCACCCTCAAACAGATGATCAATCAGAAAGAACAATACAAACATTGGAGGATATGTTGCGTGCTTGTGTAATAGAATTCAAGGATAGTTGGGACATACACCTACCATTGGTGGAATTTGCCTACAACAACAGCTACCACTCCACAATTCAAATGTCACCTTACGTAGCATTGTATGGAAGGCGGTGTAGGTCGCCATTGTTATGGGACGATATACAGAAGTTGAGCATTGGACCTGAATTGGTACTAGACGTGACTGATAAGGTATGAATCATTCAACACAAGACGAAGGAAGCACAAGATCGACAGAAAAGCTGGGCAGATTATGAAACGACGTATACTCGAGTTTAAGGTTGAAGACCATGTGTATTTGAAGGTAAACCCTATCAAGAGTATTCATAGAGTCTAGGTATAAGAAAAGTTGAGCCCGTGATATATTAGACCTTTTGAAGTACTTGAAAGAGTAGGAGATCTTTCTTATCATCTGGCCCTACCTCCTAACTTACCTGGAAACCACAATGTGTTTCACGTATCGGTTTTACAAAAACACGTGCCAGATCCTAGCAGAATCACAGAATTAGAACTAGCACGGTTAAAAGAAAACCTCACCTATGAAGAGCACTCGATTCAGATCCTAGATTGTAAGGTGCAAAAGCTTCGAAACAAGGAGATTAAGTATGTGAAATATCTGTGGAGGAATCACTCGTACGAAGAGGCAACCTAGGAAGCCGAAAGCGATATACACCAGAAGTATCCAAGTTTGTTCGAAAAATCAAGTATGAACTTCAAGTTTTGAGGATAAAACTTTCTTTAAGGAGGGTAGGTTGTAAACTTCCAAAGTTCCGTGATCAATTAAGCTTAAACCCTAATTAAAAGGTCAATCGGAAATCCTAAAGTCAACAAAACCCTAGTCAAACATAACTGTTCAAGTTCGACAATCCCATGTTCATAACCTTAAGAAAGTAGGTGAGACATTATTATGTAGAATAGTTTGTAATAACATGAGAAAGCTTAAAAATATCAGATTCAATAAACCACAAATTCGTTTTGAGACGATCGAACACAGTTTTCGAAAAGCGTGTCATGGGGCTTAGAATGGTAAAAATATTTCGAATATACAATTAGACTCGTAAAAACATAAGGTTTTCAAAAATACCATTTTTATAATTTTACAAAAACTAAAAATATCGAATATCGCAATTATACACGTATTTTCTTACTATCGGTACTTTAATTGTCATGTCTACATTACATTACATTACATGATTTATTACTATTGTCACGCCCCATAGGGTACCCTATATGCAACAGTCACCACATGCTTATACAAGATTCCGAATTACCGCCTTAGTCCTTCGAGAGTCTCATATAGATGTAAGGCGTATCTTTATGATAATAGAATACAAGTCCGAATGCAGATAAAAGCTTAACTTGGCATACATTAGCAGTAGGATATAACTCAGGAAACATAAATAAACATTACATTTATTAAGGGGCATTCCCTCGCAAAAGAATAATTAGTGGCCTTATACAGTCATCCAAAGTCTTAAAAGTTTCCTATGGAAGTCTAAACAGAATTTCCAACTTCTAGGGGAAACTTCTAGCTCTTATACATGTATGGTCGGGTCACGCTGCCTAAGCCATATATTTGGTAGCTGAAAAAGGAAGAAACTGTAGGGACGTAAGCTAACTAGCTTAGTGAGTGAAATCTTTCACAATAACATTCATGTCACAACAATTCAAACAAGTGATTAAACACGCAAGTGAATGCACCAAACACATGAGAACAACATACATATGACTATCCAGAAATCATATGTGGATGGACTTGTACCCTCCATCCCGGGTTAGTAGATTAACGAATACTGCGGTACTAACTTTATGCCACTTATGGTTCATGGGTAACCTACAATTATTTCATTTCTGGAAAATGATTAACCGAACAATAAATCTCGTTTATGGATCACGATTAACCGAACAATCAATCTCGTTTATGGATCATGATTAACCGAACAATGCTAATGCTCCTTCCCATTATGATATGCATGTGTCAAAATTTGGCATTAGTCCGAATAGTTGATTAAGTCATTTTATTCAGGCGATCAAACAGTTTCTCAAACAATACATCATAACTAACTACACAACCAGAATTCATCACCCGGTCTCGATATTCTTATTTTGAGTTCTCATATCATCATCAACATACCATTCCTCATTATTCCCCATCATACAGATTCAATTCACTTGGCCTACATTCTAGTGCACTAATTTATCAAGCACATACAATAAATGAATAGGGAAGAGAAACTCACTCAGCCATGGTTTCGTCGATCTCTTAATAGTAATAGTCCGAAGGTAAGGATTCGACATCCTTGGGTTCGCCTAATCACAAAAGAAATACCCTAATAAGTATTCTACCATCTAAGAACACCAAAAACTCTAAGACAACTTAGTGAAATCGAAATTCGCGTCATTTCCGAAGTTCCGATTTAAAATAGCCATAACTTGGTCGTTTTAACTCGTAATTTCGCAAATTTTATATCGATTTCTATCTACTTCGAAAGAGATTTCTAAATATGAAGTTTAAATCAAGTTTTGAAAATATTTAAGCCTCGAAAATGAAGGATCAGTTCTGTCCAGCGGTTATGTTGATTCCGAAAATGCGATTTTCATGAATGCTCTTGAGATTCCTAAGTGAAAAATGAAAATAAATGCCATGGTAATGAATTTCCCTATCATGAAGGTCATGATATGAACTCTTAGGTGCCTAAGTTCTTATAAATTTTTAGATTTAAAGAATTTAAATAACCTTTATCTTAGGACACTATTTCATGCCATTGTTTAACAAATAAATTTGCTACACTTGGTCACACTTACTTATTTTAAGGATTTTCCTTAGGAAAACTCTACTTTCTTTAAAGAAATTTTGATCCTTACATTAGCTTTATCCTAAGGTCTTTATTTCTTTAATTAAATCTTCATTTGTAAACTTTTAAGTGAGTCTTATACTAGGGTGGTTCCAAAAATCCGAATTTAGCAAATTTATTTTTAAGTTGATTCTCTTAAGAAAAATGCATTTTATACTTAGAACTTTAGGTATTTATTTTACCTATACCCTAAGGACTCCATTTACTCAAGAAAATGCCATTTTTGAAGTTGGAAAACTAGTGTTTTCTAACCATCTATTCATTATTACGAATTGTGCTTACAAGACTTTCAACTCAAAACTTCTATTAGATTTCATCTCTTGTTTTAAATATTTTCTTTGTAAAAACTCATTTAAACTAATGAAAAATATCATCAAACATCATCTATCACCTATAGGCTTCATTTTTCTTGTAAAATACATGATTTGAAGTTGATAAAAGGGTTTTTAAACTAGGTTTCCTATGTCATCCGAATTTACACTAGTTCATTTCTTGAAAAGTGTTTTCCTTTTTGGTTTCATTAACTCATCTACCTATAGATCTATATACTAGCAAGGTTATTTACTCAAGACAAAATTATTGATGACCATTAATGCACAAAAACCCAAAATATAGATGAGATCTTAAATGCCGACATGAATATGAATGGTAAAATGATAGATCTACTATCTTAAATGCTTAAATAGGTTTTGAAAACATAAAAACTACATTTTTATGAAAGATCTTTTGTTCAAAACACTTTTAGAAAAATGAAGTGAGAAAGAGAAAATGTGGTTTATATATAAAGTGAAATTAGGTTAAATGAGATAAAATAAATTAAAAAAAATTTGTACAAATGATCTCAAAGGGGGGGGAGGGGAAGAATTTGATTTTTGTTTAACTTGTTTTGATAGATTTGTACATTAATGTCATAATTTGTAATAATTATTTAGAGACAAATAAGTCTTGGAAAAGAAAATGTGATTGAGTGGTTGCAAGGATGTAAGAATAGAGTGTACTTGTGAGTAGTAGTAGATTGTACTTGTGAATAGTAATGAATAGTAATCAAGACAACTTAATTACCGGTAGTAAGAAAATACGAATACAAAGGCTATAACTGTATTTTTTATAAACCAAAAAATTATGAAATTTATATTTTTGAAATCCTTATTTGATTTCGATTCAAATGAGTATTCATGAGTAAATTCTTGAAATTCAAGTTCCGGGGCATGTTTTTCTGTAATGGGTCTCGAGAAAGCCCGGAATTTAAATTTTCTCAAAATTTGATCTTTTCTTGGTTTGAAATATAATCAAGAACTATATTAAAAATTAAATTTTCTTATAAAAGTTTCTTAATTGGAAACCAAGGAAAAGCCGGATTTAGGGTTCCTAGTTCTCACTCCAATCTTAAGTTAGTCCGATTTAGGATTTTGGTTTTCCGGTTCTCGACTTATCTTGGTTACTAGAAAAACCGGGGTTTACAACCTACCCACCTTAAAAAGAGTTTTGTCCTCAAAACTGAACTGATATACCTTGTTCCTCAAACAACTCAGGGTATTTCCTTCGAATCTCCTCCTCAGCTTCCTAAGTTGCTTCCTCAGAAGCATGGTTTCTCCACAATACTTTGACATATCGGATCTCTTTATTCCGAAGCTTCTGAGTTTTCTTATCCAAGATCTTTACGTGATGCTCTTCATATGTGAGATTCTCCTTTAGCCGAATGGTTCCAATTCCAATATCCGTTCAGGGTCAAGCACATATTTTCTTAGCACCGACACGTGGAACACATTATGAACTCTTGACAAGCTTGGCGGTAAGGCTAGCCGATAGGTTAAATCTCCCACTCTTTCCAAAATCTCAAAGGGTCCAATATACCTTGGGCTCAATTTCCCTTGAGTTTGCATCCTCTTTATGCTCTTGATCGGGTTTATCTTTAGATAGACATGGTCGCCCACTTGGAATTCAAGTTCTCTTCTTTTCAGATCAGCCCAACTCTTCTGTCTGTCCTGAGCTTCTTTCATCTTCTGTTGAATGACCCGGACCTTATCAGCTGCTTCCTGAACCAATTCTGGCCCAATAGTAAGTTTTTCCATACCATCCCAAAACAGAGGGGACCTACAACGCCGTCCATATAAGGCTTCATAGGGTGGCATCTGAATGGTTGAATGGTAGCTATTGTTATAGGCAAACTCAATTAGAGGTATGTGATTGTCCCAACTTCCTTTAAATTCCAAAATGCATGCTCTTAACATATCCTCTAAGGTCTGAATGGTTTGCTCCGACTGTCCATCTGTCTGAGGATGGTAGGCGGTACCGAAGTGCAACTTGGTGCCTAAGCTCTTTTGTAAGCTCATCCAGAACTTCGATACAAATCTCGGATCCCGATTCGAAACAATCCCTACTGGTATACCGTGGAGTCATACAATCTCTCTGATGTAGATCTTACCCAACTTATCCAGCGAATAGGTCATATTGATTGGTAGAAGTGTGCTGACTTTGTCAAGTGATCCACTACTACCCAGACTGCATCACATCCCATGGAGGTTTTCGGGAATCCACATACAAAGTCTATTGAGATCTGATCCCATTTCCATTCGGGAATGGGTAGGGCTTTAATAATCCTCCTGGTTGTTGATGTCCCACTTTAACTTGTTGACACACGGCACACTTCATAACATAATTCGCCACATCCCTCTTCATACCGTTCCACCAATAGTGGCTTTTTAAGTCTTGATACATGTAAGCCCCGGAAAATTTCAGTAAATAATTCTACGATGAACTTCGAAATTAAACCCTAAAAATCACTCCAAATTAAAACCGAACTTTGAACGAGTCCTGAAATATAAACGAAAGCAAGAATTCATTAGTTTTGAGAAAATCTAAAAATAAAATAAGGACTACAAAAGTCCTTAAGTCCAAAAATCATTACGTAAGATAACCTGCTTACCTAATCTATAATTCATAAAAATCGGGATAAAAATAAAACACAGTGATAATTTGCTAAAAAGCAATTTAATCTATAACATGACAATTTGAAGGATCAGGAAATCATCAAAGGCCAATTCCATAACTAGGCTTTGGCACGATTAAGAAAACTTTATCTGCCAATAATAAAATACAGACTTTGGAAATTCCCCAAACGACCAGACTAATAATCCTAAGAGACGGAAATCACAATAAAGCCCTAACGATCAAATCAAACTCTCAAGAATCATAGAACGAGTTAGAAATTAAAATCTCGTAATCTTAAGAAGGAAGAATTCAAGAAACGAAATAACAAATTAAATAATCCTTAAAGTTAACCAATTGTTCATAAAACCTTAAATCAAAGCAAAAATAAATTCGAAAACAAAACACTATGAAGATCCTTTTTCAAAGCAAATTATAAAAACCAAGATTTCCCCAAAATCATTCCAAAAATCGATATTTGACTCAAACTCAAGAAATCATATCCGGTAACCATTACCGATATAACTCCGGATATAAAATTCAATTCAAGATTTCCGAAAGCAGTGAGAGATATTAAATACTTATAAAAATAAAATTTAAAATAAATTCTCAAACTAAATACTTGTATAAACAGAAAATCTCAGTTTCCAACTTGGCAATACCTAAACCGGAAAGTCATCCGGAAACCCTAACCGGAATACAATAGAGTAAGTCCGGCAATCTAGTGCCCCTAACTCTAGGGACCGAGATGTAGTTTAATATATAGAATAACTAAGTTCGTTATAATTATCATATTGGTAAATTTTTGATCTATTTTGAACCCGTTCGGATACAGACTTCGAAAAGCTTGTCCCGGGGCTCAAGATATCAAAAATATATCATTAGTACCGTTAGGCTCGTAATTTTATAAGATTTCTAAATATATCAGTTATATAATTTTTCGGGTTATAAAAGTTACAGTTATAACCTTTTATCGTATTTTCATTTCTACCGGTAATTGATTAGTTTTTGCACTATTCATTTTATTTCATTACACAATTTTATTATTATTATTTTTTTTTTATATACCCTGGGTTTCCTAGTAATCAAGTAAACTTCGAAAACCAGAAAATGAAACCCTAAATCAGTTTAGCTCAAGCTTTGTGAAAAAGACTTAGAACCCAAATTCCGGCTTTTCCTCGGTTTCCAAATAAGAAACTTTTATAAGCAAAATTAATTTTGGATATAGTTCTTGATTATATTTCAAACCAAGAAAAGATCAGATTTTGAGAAAATTTCAACTCCAGGTCATCCCGAGACCCATTATAGAAAAGCATGCCCCGGAACTAGAATTTCAAAACTTTCTTTATGAATACTCATTTGAATCGAAATAAAATAAGGATTTCAAAAAAATATTTTTCATAATTTTCCGGCTTACGAAAAATACAGTTATAACCTTTTTATTCGTATTTCCTTACTACCGGAAAATCAAATTGTCTTGTCAACTATTCCTCACTATTCAAAAAGTACCACCTATACCACCTATGCTACATATTAGCACACCCTATATTTGCAACACTTACCATCACTCCATCAATCTCTCTTTTCAAAAACTTTTTATCTCCTAAAAATTATTTCAATTTATGACAAATTGTACTCATTTCCAACAAAACAAGTTAAATCAAAATCAAATCTTCTCCTCCTCCCCATACATTGATTGGCGTGAAACCCTCCCCATGAAGCTCCATTTTGCAAATTCATTCAAATTATTTTAGTCTCATTTAACCTAATCTCATTCCATATATATCTACTTTTTCTCTCTCTCTCTTCATTCTTTCATTTCTCAACTTTTGAAAAGTGAAAAGCTCTCAAAAAACCTCTCATTTCCTCTCTTGGCCAAAAGTTTGAAGCCCCACACACACACACACCAACTCTCCATTTCTCTTTACATCTTCTATCCACTTCAAGTAAGTGAACTTCTACTCCATCCACTCATAGATCTTGTTATGGCTAAGTGATTCTTGGACATTTCCAACTAAAGGACCCCATGAGCTTTTGCTAGGGACAAGGAAATGTCAAATAAAATACCGAACCATTACAAGTAGATCTAAACATTTACAGGGGCTTTCATGTCAAAAGCTTTATGTTTCTCTCAACAAAAAGCGTTTTAAACAAAAGATCTTTTATAAAAATATAGTTTTTATGTTTTCAAAACTCATTTAAGCATAAAATAATAGATCTATCATTTTGCTACTCATAACCATGTAGGCATTAAGGTTTCATTATTGTTTTGTGTTTATGTACATTAATAGTCTTTAATGTTTTTGTCCTTGGTAAATAACCTTCTTAGTATATAGATCTATGGTTAGATAAGTTAATAAAGTCAAAAAGGAAAACACTTTTCAAGAAATGAACTTGTGTAAATTCGGATGACTTTGGAAACCTAGGTCAAAAACACTTTTATCAACTTCTAAACATATATTTTACAAGAGAAATGAAGCCTATGGGTAATAGATAATGTTTGGTAGTATTTTTCATGAGTCTAAATGAGATTTTTCTAAAGAAAAAATGTTGGAAACAAGAAATGAAGTCTAATAGAAGTTTTGAGCTAAAGTCTTGTAGGCAAAATTCGTAATAATGGATAGATGGTTAGAGAACACTATTTTTCCAACTTCAAAAATGGTATTTTCTTAAATAAATGGAGTCCTTAGGATATAGGTATAATAAACACTTAAATTTTTAAGTATAGAATACATTTTTCCTAAAGAAATCAACTTGAAAATGGACTTTACTAAATTCGGATTTTTGGAAACCCCCTAGTAAAGGACCCACTTAAAAGTTTATAAATGAAGATTTTATTTAAGAAATAAAGGCCTTAGAATATAACTAATATAAGAGTCAAAATTTCTTTAAACAAAGTGGAGTTTTCTAAAAGGAAATCCTTGTAATATATAGGTGTGACCAAGTGTAGTAAATTCACTTGTTAAACAATGGTATGAAATGGTTTCTAAGAAAAGTTTATTTAAAGTGCTTTGAATCTAAAAAGTTATAAGAACTTAGGCTCATTAAAGTTCATATCATGACATTCATGATAGGGAAAAATCATTACCATTGCATTTAGTTTCATTTTGTACCTAGGAATCTCAAGTGCATTCGTGAAAACTGCATTTTCAGAATCTATGTTACCGCTGTACAGATCTGATCCCTCATTTCTGAGGCTTAGATATTTTCAAAACTTGATTTAAACTTCATATTTAGAAAGCTCTTCCGAAGTAGATAGAAATCGATATAAAATTTGCGAGATTCCGAGTTAAAATGACTAAGTTATGGCCGTTTTAAGTTGGAATTCCTGCTTAAGACGAGAATTACGAATTTGATAAGTTCGTATGAAGTTGTTGGATTAGTTTGAGTTGAAATACTTATTAGAGTATTTCTTCCTTTTTAGGTTATCCCGAGTTCGACGATTCCCTACCACCCGATTATTATTACTAGAAGACCGGTGATCCAATGGCCGAGTGAGTTTTCTCCTTGTTTTGTTACCTTGATTGTGCTTGTAGTTAGGTGCATTAGAGTTATAGGAACAAGATAAAAATCTATATGAATGGGGATGGGAGATATGATGAGACTGTGATGAATGTATGCCAAAGAATACTAAAGCATATCGAAACCACGATTTAATTGTATAACTGCACCGTTCATATTATTTCTGTTATATGTCTGATATTGGTTGGTCACTCTAAAGAATGTATAAATATTTTGACCTAAGCAAAAATTAAATTGATCATGCATTGCATCGGACATATTGCATTTGGTAGCATGCTACTCCTACGCAAGTCGATCGGTATGGTCCGTTGTTGCCTCGTTTGAATAACGAGCCCGGTGCCAGAGCTCATTCAGGGGTACTAAGGCGCATGTGGATGCATCCTTGGATGAGCCTAGCCGAGTCGAGTGCTAAGGCGAGGGCTTGGGGACTAGATGCGGTCGTGTAGACTCAATACCATTCCTAACCCAAGATACGGAGGGCGTAAATCCGTTCTGTGTATGGGTTCCGATTACCCATGCATAATTGCTTGCTCACCTGTTTGTTCATGCATAGCATATGATTGATAAATACTTGTTTGTTATGGTACGAAATTAAGGGAATTCTTACTAAGCTAGTGTAGCTTATACCCCAATAGTTGTTTAAATGAGCAGGTTATTCCAAGAATGCTAAGTGGGGACTGAGATGGTTGAAGCCGAGAATGATTTCGGGATTTCGACAAGATATATGAATGCTTGAAGTTTTTGGCTAAGCTTTATGATTTGCTTTGTAATAGTTTTTGTAGTGAAGTCTTGAGATGAATGTAGTTGACGTTCGATGATTTGTATTTTGAAGTATAGGGTTTTGTATTTGGAGTATAGTGGATTGTATTTCCTTTACATTGTTACTCAATTGTATCAACATAAAACGTATCATTCCGATGTGTCTCCTTTATGTGTTAGACGCCTTGTACATAGTATGGAAGCCTTCGCGTAACTGAGGTGGTCATTCTTAGGCTTTAATATTATGTACGGCGGACTGCCACGTTTAGGGTACCCTTCGGGGCATGACAATACATCTTGGTACCTCTCGGATGCACGGTGTAACCGGAGTTGTGAGCTTCACTCATGATTTCCTTTATCAGTTCTTCATCTTCCGGCATACACAATCTCCCCTTCATCCTGACCACTTCTTCGTCATCTAAGGTAAAGTCCGTATACTTTCCTTTGTGTACTTCTTCCTTGATCTTCTTTATTATTTCATCATATCGTTGAGCTTCCTTGATCTTATTGATCAAGGTGGGTTCCATGACCAAATTTACAATCTCCATTTCATCATCTTACCCTACAAACTCAATTCTTAACCTGTCAAATTCTCTTATCAGTTCTTTTTGTTCTGTGATTAAAGCTGTTACTTCCCCGTAACTTTTCCAGCTTAAGGCATCGGCAACGACATTCACTTTTCCTAAGCAGTAATTGATTCCCAAGTCATAGTCCTTTATATGTTTCAACCACCGTTTCTGCCTCATGTTCAACTCTTTTTATGTGAACAAATACTTGAGGCTCTTATGATCCGTGTGCACTTCACATCTTTATCCATACAAGTAGTGTCTCCAAAGCTTCAGGGCAAAAACTACAGCAGCCAACTCCAAATCGTGTGTAGGATAATTCTGCTCATGAGGCCTTAATTGTCTAAAGGCATAAGCAATGACTTTTCCTTCTTGCATGAACATACATCCAAGGCCATTCCTGGAGGCATCACTATGTACTGTGTAAGGTTTTTCGGGGTCAAGTAGTACCAGAATCGAAGCTGACACCAAGCATTGTTTCAATTCTTGGAAACTTTGCTCCCTCTTATCTCTCCACACAAATTTCTCATTCTTTTGTGTCAGTTGTGTCAGAGGTTTGGCGATTTTGGAGAAATCTTTCACAAATTTGCGGTAGTAAAAGCTTCTCACTTCAGTCACGGTTTCGGGTTGTTTCCATTCCACCACAACCTCAATCTTTTCAGGGTCTACTAATATTCCTTCTCCCGTCACCACATGCCCAAGAAAAGATATCCTATCCAACCAAAAATCACACTTGGATAGCTTAACGTACAACTTATTCTCTCTTAAGGTTTGTAACGCCATCCGTAGGTGCTCCTCATGTTGTTCCCTGGTTTTAGAATAGATCAGAATATCATCTATAAACACAATCACACACTTATCCAATAGCGGTTTGTAAACTCGGTTTATGAGGTCCATAAATGCAGTCGGTGCATTGGTTAACCCAAATGGCATCACCAAAAACTCATAGTGTCCGTACTGCATACGGAAGGCTGTCTTCGGTACATCTTCAGGCTTTATTCTCAATTGGTGCTAACCCGAGCGCAAATCAATACGCGAGAACACACTCGCCCCTTGAATATGGTCGAAGAGGTCATCAATCCTTGGAAGAGGGTATCGATTCTTAATTGTAACTTTATTCAATTCCCGATAATCGATACATAACCTCATAGACCCATCTTTCTTCTTTACAAACAACACCGGTGTGCCCTATGGTGACATGCTGGGTCTTATAAATCCTTGATCCAAAAGCTCTTGCAATTGGGTTTTCAATTCTTTTAATTCCACTGGGGCCATCCGGTATGGTGCCTTCGATATCGGTTCTATACTTGGGGCTAGAGTGATTTCAAAGTCGATCTCTCTTTTTGGTGGCAAACTAGGTAGTACTTCGGGAAATACATCTTCAAACTCATTTACCATGGGTGTGTCTTTCTTTTCACTGTTCTCCTCTCTAACCTAAGCGTCTTCTATTGGCGCAATTTCCTCATCTTCTATCATTAGCTCAAAAGAGCTTAACCCGAAATCCCTTCGTACCGTGGTTTCCCCGAAGAAGTTTACTCTCTCCTTCTTGTGATCGTCAAAACTTATCATTTTTCGTTGACAATCTACGATGGCTTTAACCTTACTTAGCCAATTTATTTCGAGGATAACTTCATACTTACTCATCTCCAAAACTATCAGGTCCCTTGTTGAGATATGTCCTTGGATTTCTAGTAAACAGTCCCTTATTATTTCCTAGGTCGACACGACACTACCTGTGGGTGTCTTAATCCTTAAGCTGGTGGTTGTCATGACTATGGGTAGTCCAAGCTGCTTAGCCAAGCTGGTAGTGATAAAGGAGTGGGTTGCTCCCGTGTCAAACAACACATAAGCTTCACTCTTATTCACCTTTATGCGTTTTGTTACCATAAACATTTATCACTACTTGATCCTAAGCACCAAACAGCTATTTATTCCAAGGTTTCCAGATCTCAGCTTTTCCTCTTTCATAGTTTTAACTCTTTTTAAAACTTATTAAGAAAACAAAGGACTTTTATCTTAAAAGAAATTTGTTACTGACCTGTCACCAAGCCGCCATCTATATCATCGTCTTGGTCCAATGCGGCCAGCTCTACACCTTCCTCCTCATCCTCTTTAACCATCCATTGGCCTTCGAAGTTGTATAGCCGTATCCCATTCATGGCTGAAGCTGCACGGCTTCCACCCTTGCTACCAGATCGTAGGGTGTTATCATTACTTCTGGATTTCCATAAGGCCGAGTAGCCACACTTTCCTTTGGGAACACTCGGAGGCTACGTGCCCTTTTTTCTTTGCAAAGGAAACAGGTTATCATCATCTTCTTCGGGCAAGCATAGACTAGATGGCCTGCCTCACCATAGAAGAAGCACTTACCTTTCAGCTATGGGCACTGTCTTGGATAGTGGCTTCCCTTACACTTCCAACAAGTAACGTTGGGCCTGGTTTGGTTAGACTTTCCACCGTTGTTATCCTTAAACCCACAGTAAGGCTTGTATCTCTTCCCTTTATAGCCTGAGCCGGAGGCATCAAATTGTCTCTTTTCGAACACTCTCTTGTTCGACTCAAAATGTTTCCTCTTCTTAGCCCCTTCAATCAACCGGGCTTTCTCAATTACTTCTAGGTAATTTTGCAAACCCTACTCCTCCAACTTCACCCTTAGGTCTTCATCGAGACCCTCCAAAAACACTTGTTTTTGTAGCTCCTCACTGTTTTTGTAAGATTCGAGAGCATACTGCAGTTACTCGATTGTTTCGCCTCTCTGTTTAACGTGCAAGAAATCCGCACTATATCTTACTCGGAGGCTGGTAGGAAAATAGTTCTCCAAGAACTCCCTGTGAAAGGTCTCCCAACTAATAGGAGGTGCCAAACTTCTCCGTTTCGATTCCCACCATACTCTGGCAGTATATCTCAGCATGTAGGTGCCATACTCCAGTCGAAGATATGGTGGAATCTCATAAGCTGCGAAAGAGCGCTCCACTTGCGCTAACCAATCTTCTGCTTCATCGGGCTTTCCAAACGCCTCTTCGAATTAAAAGTTGCTTTTGATAAAGTTGGGAAGAGAACTCCTTTGATATCCTCTATGTGGCGGAGAGGGTGGATGGCGAGCATTGTAAGATTGTTCTTCAGGGGGTAAAGGAATCTCTGCTTGCATTCCCCTATATGGCAGGGGTAGTGGAGGTGGTGGCAAAGGTGTTGAATCCCTCATACTTGGTTCGGGATTCTGAGGTTGATTTTGATTCTGGTTTTGAATGAATGCAGTAAGCAGGTTTGTTAGTTGTCCAATTGCATTCATCATGGCTGCTTGAGGATTAAGCTGAGTAGCCTCAGGTTGGTTGGCTTGGGGATGATCTTGCTGGTTTGCACTACTAGCTTCGTTTGGGAGTGGTTCTTGCTACCTATTACGGTTTCTTCGGTTTCGACTGTTACATAATGTCTTAGTGAGTTTTATTTCCTCCTTTTAGTTTCACGATTATATATAAAAAAAAAATTTTGATTAAGGAGTTCGTAAAATTTTTGGAATTATTAAAGGAACTATAGAATTCACAAAAGATCCAAGAATAACCAAATTTTCAAATTGTCCACACAAAAGGCTCTTAGAGCAAAAGAAATCATAACAAGCAAAGGAATTCTAAATCAAGTGATGATATGAATGGAAAGATGGTTATGTAATTAAGTGTAATGAATGTAGTCTACTACTAATGCAAAAGTATAATGCTTGCGAAACTTCTTTCTTGGAATCAAACATAATACTTCATTGATTTGATGTGCCATACAGAGTTGTTTTACAAATAAGCTTACAAAATTTGGCAACACAATCTAACCTTCGATATTAGCCGATAACTTCAATCTAACAACATCTAGAAGATAGAAAAGAAAAGAAAAAGAAAGACATCATACTAACTATGAAGAGAACCAAAGGTAAATTGGCATCCCGCATTGCCTACTAATCAAAAAGTACTATTGGACTCTATGGGACACTCGACTCTACTCCTCCATGGCTCACTCGGAGTTGTCTGGTGTGGGGCTAGGGAGTCGTCCTTCGCTAGAAGAGCCTCCATCATCTCTTTGGATGAACTAGCTTAGATAAGCCTTCACAGTTAACCTCCTCCTCCTAATGGGTCAGGCTAAGGGCTCCTGTTCCTATTCTTCCTCTTCTTCTTCTTCCCTCATCTCCTGATCTCTCACTTGATCTCTCACTTGATCTCTTTCTTCCTCATTAACTCCATCATTAGATTCGTTCCTATTGCCAACTTCTATCCCCAATTCTCTTCCAGCTTCATCCCATAATCTGTTCACTCTATCCCGAGCTTCCCTCATCATCTCCTTTCTTCATCTATCCTCTCCAAAGGTTCCTGAACCACTGGCTCGGGGGCTATGGCATCAACCTTGAGGGGACGCTCACCTACCGGGTAGATACCCTTCCAAATGGTAGGGTCGAACTCTGGTTCTGTTCTTCCACTATCAGGTATGTCTAGATCTTTATCAAAATCCCATTCAATATGTTCTGGTATCTGGTTGGGATGTTTTGGAGCTATGGCTAGAGGGGTAGGGGTTCTAGGTATTTCCTCATTTTGCCAATTTGGATCCTCCTCAGAATCCTCCTCTTCATTATCCTCTTCCTCATTATCCCTTTCGTTCACATCTTCCCCTTCCATAGCTAGGGCATCTATCAATTGCACTCCTTCATCTCCTGCTTGTGGGGCTAGTACTCCCCCTAAAATGGTATAATGTCAAGATATCTAGCTTGCCATACTATGTGGTTTCTGGCATCAGCAAAGTTCCACTCCCTATGGTCAAAGAGATCATCATGGGCATGTACATAAAGGGGTCCAATACCATTCCATATCCTAAAGTCTGGATGGGTGGGATTCACTTCGTTCTTCAAGATAAAAGTGGCTTCTCTTAGCATTGGTTCATTAGCATACTCCACCATTACTCTTTCCAGGGTATAGATGGTTTCCATCATAGTCCATCTTCTCCTTCTAATTGGATCATACCTAAGTTGATCTATCACCGATGCCCATCTCGTATATCTTAAACCCTCTTTCCACAAGTTATACATTTTCTTTAAGGTTTTAGGTTGTTGCGCTAGTGCAAAATCTTCACACAACACCTTTAATCTCAGCCGATATTCCACCATGGTTTCATTGGTGCTTTTAGTGAAATTTCTAGCCCTTTCGCGAGTTTCACCCAAGGAAACCTACAACAACAAAACTACTAATTAGCCTAGCTTTAACTCCAATTTAACCTAATGGCTTAATTCTAGGTTCAGTTTTAAACTCTATTATCGTGCTCAATAACCTAGTGCTCTGATACCAACTTAAATTGTCACGCCCCATAGGGTACCCTATATGTAACAGTCCGCCACATGCCATACAAGATTCCCGAATTATCGCCTTAGTCCTTCGAGAGTCTCATATAGATGTAAAGCGTACCTTTATAACAATAGAATACAAGTCCGAATGGAGATAAAAACTTAACTTGGCATACATTAGCAGTAGGATATAACTCATGAAACATAAATAAACATTACATTTACTAAGGGGCATTCCCTCGCAAAAGAATAATTAGTGGCCTTATACAGTTATCCAAAGTCTTAAAAGTTTCCTATGGAAGTCTAAACAGAATTTCCAACTTATAGGGAAAACTTCTAGCTCTTGTACCTGTACGATCGGGTCACGCTGCTTAAGCCATAAATTTGGTAACTGAAAAAGGAAGAAACCGTAGGGACATCAGCTAACTAGCTTAGTGAGTGAAATCTTCCACAATAACATTCATGTCACAACAATTCAAACAAGTGATTAAACACGCAAGTGAATGCACCAAACACATGAGAACAACATACATATGACTATCCAGAAATCATATGTGAATGGACTTGCTCCCTCCATCCCGAGTTAACAGATTAACGAATACTGCGGTACTAACTTTATGCCGCTTATGGTTCACGGGTAACCTACAATTATTTCGTTTCTGGATCACGATCAACCGAATAATAAATCTCGCTTATGGATCACGATTAACCGAACAATTAATCTTGTTTATGGATCATGATTAACCGAACAATGCTAATGCTCCTTCCCATTATGATATGCATGTGTCAAAATTTGGCATTAGTCCGAATAGTTGATTAAGTCATTTTATTCAGGCGATCAAACAGTTTCTCAAACAATACATCATAACTAACTACACAACCAAAATTTATCACTCGGTTTCGATATTCTTATTTTGAGTTCTCATATCATCACCAACATACAATTCCCCATTATTCCCCATCATACAAATTCAATTCACTTGGCCTACATTCTAGTGCACTAATTTATCAAGCACATACAATAAATGAATCGGGAAGAGAAACTCACTCAGCCATGGTTTCACTGGTCTCTTAATAGTAATAGTCCGGAGGTAAGGATTCAACGTCCTCGGGTTTGCCTAATCACAAAAGAAATACCCTAATAAGTATTATACCATCTAAGAACACAAAAACTCTAAGACAACTTAGTGAAATCGAAATTTGCGTCATTACCGAAGTTCCAATTTAAAATAGCCATAACTTGGTCGTTTTAACTCGGAATTTCGCAAATTTTATATCAATTTCTATCTACTTCGAAAGAGCTTTCTAAATATGAAGTTTAAATCAAGTTTTGAAAATATTTATGCCTCAGAAATGAAGGATCAGTTTCTGTCCAGAAGTTATGTTGATTCCGAAAATGTGATTTCATGAATGCTCTTGAGATTCCTAAGTAAAAAATGAAATAAATGCCATGGTAATGAATGTCCCTATCATGAAGTCATGATATGAAATCTTAGGTGCCTAAGTTCTTATAAATTTTTAGATTAAAGAATTAAATAACCTTTCTTAGGACACTATTTCATGCCATTGTTTAACAAATAAATTTGCTACACTTGGTCACACTTACTTATTCTAAGGATTTTCTTAGGAAAACTTTCTTTCTTTAAAGAAATTTTTGACCCTTACATTAGCTATATCCTAAGGCCTTTATTTCTTTAATAATATTCATTTGTAAACTTCTAAGTGAGTCTTATACTAGGATGGTTCCAAAAATCCAAACTTAGCAAAATTTATTTTTAAGTTTGATTCTCTTAAGAAAAATGCATTTTATACTTAGAACTTTAGGTATTTATTTTACCTATACCCGAAGGACTCCATTTACTCAAGAAAATACCATTTTTTAAGTTGGAAAACTAGTGTTTTCTAACCATCTATTCATTATTACGAATTTTGCTTACAAGACTTTCAACTCAAAACTTCTATTAGACTTCATCTCTTATTTTAAATATTTTCTTTGGTAAAAACTCATTTAAACTCATGAAAAATATCATCAAACATCATCTATCACCTATAGGCTTCATTTTTCTTGTAAAATACATGTTTTGAAGTTGATAAAAGGGTTTTTAAACTAGGTTTCCTATGTCATCCGAATTTACACTAGTTCATTTCTTGAAAAGTGTTTTCCTTTTTGGTTTCATTAACTCATCTACCTATAGATCTATATACTAGCAAGGTTATTTATTCAAGACAAAATTATTGATGACCATTAATGCACAAAAACCCAAAATATAGATGAGATCTTGAATGCCTAAATGAATATGAATGGTAAAATGATAAATCTATTATCTTAAATGCTTAAATAGGTTTTGCAAACATAAAAACTGTTTTTTATGAAAGAACTTTTGTTCAAAACACTTTAGATAGATGATCATGAAGCTCATGGCATGAAAGCTTTTAAATGCAAGATCTACTTTGTGATGATTTGGTATTCTAGTATTGATATTTCCTTGTCCCTAGCAAGAGCTCATGGGGACCTTTAAATGGAAATATCCAAGAATATCCTTGCTATTACAAGATCAAAGATAAAGAAGCAAAGTTCTTTCACTTAAGAGTAAATAGAAGACAAATGGAAAGAAAAAAAAAATTTTGTATGTGTGTGTAGGAGCCATATGGCTCACGGCAAGGGAGGAGTGGAGAGGAGAGAAAAGAGAGTCTTTCACCTTTAGAAAGTTTGAAAATGAGAAGAATGAAGTGAGAGAGAGAAAATGTGGTTTATATATAAAGTGAAATTAGGTTAAATGAGATAAAATAAATTAAAAAAATTTTACAAATGAGCTCAAAGAAGGGAAGGGAGGGGGGGCTTGGAATTTGATTTTTGTTTAACTTGTTTTGATAAATTTGTACATTAATGTCATAATTTGTAATAATGATTTAGAGACAAATAAGTCTTGGAAAAGAAAATATGATTGAGTGGTTGTAAGGATGTAAGAATAGGGTGTACTTATGAGTAGTAGTAGATTGTACTTGTGAATAGTAATAAATAGTAATCAAGACAACTTAATTACCGATAGTAAGAAAATACGAATACAAATGCTATAACTGTATTTTTCATAAACCGAAAAATTATGAAATTTATATATTTGAAATTCTTATTTAATTTCGATTCAAATGAGTATTCATGAGTAAATTTTTGAAATTCAAGTTTCGGGGCATGTTTTTCTGTAATGGGTAATTTTTGAAATTCAAGTTTTGGGGCACGTTTTCTGTAATGGGTCTCGAGAAAGCCCAAATTGAAATTTTCTCAAAATCTAATCTTTTCTTGTTTGAAATATAATTAAGAACTATATTCAAAATTAAATTTTCTTATAAAAGTTTCTTAATTAGAAACCGAGGAAAAGCCAGATTTAGGGTTCCTAGTTCTCACTCTAATCTTAAGCTAGTCCGGTTTAGGGTTTTGGTTTTTCGGTTTCGAGTTATCTTGGTTACTAGAAAAACCGAGGTTTACAACTATTCTACACTATTTATCTATCTCTACTTTTTCTTACAACCTACTCTTATAACCATACCTCTATTTTCTTACAATTTCTATTTTCAATACAACTTCACATATCTCATATCTTACTTTTCATTAACAAAAATACAAAAAAAATAAATTTTCCTCTCTCTTTCTCTCATGATTTGCGCCAACCCCCTCTTCTTTCCCCTCAAAATTGTTTTATTTTCCATTTATTTAATTAACACAAATTTCCTTCCACATTTTCCTATAAATACCCCCTCTTCCTTTCATTTCCTTTACAACCTTTCATACATTAAAATTACTCCCTCAAAATTTCTCGAAGAGTTCTCTCAAAGTTCTTTCAAGTTTAGTTTTCATAGGTAATGCTTCTTTAAGTTTCCTTTATGTTCATTTACTTAATATGAGCATAATGTGTGTTTTCTAAAACCATGAAGGTTAAGAAAGCATAAATGTTCATACTTTATTTTTGTTCATGAATTTATTTTTCCTTTATGTTGTTTTTATATATATATTTAACTAAATATATCTATGCAGCTGTAATGTCTTTAGAGCATATAAGCTCATCTGTTTTGCAATTTATTTACTTTCTTTGCAATTTATTTATTTACATTGCAATTTATTTATTTTCAAGTTATTTTAAGATTAGTCTTTCTAGTCTTAGACTTGTCCTCATCAAGTCAAAAATAATTTTCTTTTTCTTTTGGGATTAATCTATTCTTAGTCCCGGGATACCTTGATGAAGCTAAGTTTCCAATACTTGACATATTTCTTTACTAGCTTATTTCTTTAATTTTTATGTCTTTCTTATGTTTTCATAACTTTATAATTTCATATTCATGAAAATGCATGAACATATTGATTTTTGTCTCAACAAGATAAAGGAGGAAAAGTTTTCTTAAAACAAAAGTTCTTCTCTAAAAATAAATGTTCTTACGAAGGAAGTAATTTTTCATAAAAATTTAGGAATTTATCTTAACAAACTTTTCCTAGAAATCTAGAGGAGTTCATTATAAATTTTAAGAACATAGGAATTTTTAAACAAAACATACGTACACTTTACAAAGTCATAAAATGGAAAGAAATTCTTGATTAAACAAAAGTTTTACTAAACTTCACTTTTCATCAATACTAATTTGACAAACACCAAGAAATTTCCTTTCATAAAAGTAGAATGACATTAAGAAATAAGGAAATTGTTTCTATAAATATAGAATTATTACTACTTTCAAGAAGTATTAGAAACTAAGCTTAGAAAATAAAAATCATTCTTTAGAAATTTAAAAAGACTAAGGAAATGAAATTAAGAAAAAGAAAAATACTCATTTAAAATAACTTGAGATATTTTCTAGCAAGTTAAGAGGAAATTTTCAAAAGTTTCACTTTTCCAAAATCTTAAAAAGACTTTACTTTTACCAAAAATTAATGGTTAAGACAACTTTATTAATTTCATACATTTGATATGAGTCAATGAATACATATATAAATACATTTCAAAGGTTTTACAAACTATTATAATATCTATCTCTTTGATATGAGTTTTTGTAAAAAGAAGGAAGCAAGTTTCTTGAAATTCATGGTGAATCTGATCGCCACTATTTTGGAGCTCAAACTACGTAGTTTGATGAAAATAGTTTTAGAAATAGATAGATCTTTTCAAGTAGATAGAAAACGGTATATAATGTAAACCCCGGTATTCTCAGTAGTTAGGAAGCTTCGAGAATTGGAAGCGAAACCCTAATTCGGTCCAGTTTGAGTCTAGTAAGAGGAGCTTAGGAACCCTAAATCCGGCTTTCCTTCGGTTTCATAATAAAAGAAGTTTTATAAAGTAAATGAAGTTGAATTATTGTTTTAAAGGATATATTTAAACCTTTGAAAGTTTTAAATTCAGGAATTTTTTAATTCCGGGCTTTCCCGAGCTCAATTACGGAAAAGGGTGTCCCGAACCACGGATTCAGAAAAATGTTCTAGGATATTCATTAGAACCGTAATTTTATAAGGATTCCAAAAATATCAATTTTATAATTTTTCGAGCTATAAAAATTACAGTTATAGCTTTTCCCGTGTTTTCGTTACAACCAGTAAAGTAGATGTTTTATCTACTATTCACAAGTACAACCTACACTACACACTACCCATACCCTATTCTTACATCCTTAAAACTACTCATTTCAATTTTCTTTTCCAAGAAATTTTGTCTCTTAAATAATTATCACATTTATTACATTTTAATTTACTAAATTACAAAATATCAAAAATTCAAAACACACACACACACACATGAGATGTGGCCCGCGCGCCCCCCCCCCCCCCCCCCCCCCCCCTTGCTTTTCCCCTCATTTGATTTATTTTTACAATTTTTATTCATTAACAAACCCTAAATTACACATATATAAACACATTTTTCTCTCTCTCTCTTCATTTCACTTGTTTCAAATTTTGTTAAAGAAGAAAAAACCTCTCTTCTCTCCTCCCTTGTGCCGTGAATGTAAACCCCCAAAAATTTTCATAATCCTTAAAAATAATTTTAGAAGTATAAATATCAAAGACCCGAAAAATCAACTTGAGATTAAAACTCAATTCTAGACCGAGTCAAATACCGGAAACGAAACCCTAAAAGTTGAACCAAGTTAAAAATTTAATAAGAACAAAAACGAGTTCTCTCAATCTTGAGAAAACGAGAACCCCTGAAATAAAATATAAAGTCCAATTACCAATATAATCAACATCCGTACGTCGATTAAATAATCTACCCAATTCCTAAAACGCAAATCGAAACAATAGATCCAAATACCGCTTAACAACGAGATAATAAAGTCCTAATTCCTTCAGTAAAATTTTAGAATCACAAAATCCAAGTTTTCCACAAAAGTCAAATCGAGTCAACTCATAAACTTATACTCGGTCAAATGATTCCGAGAACTAAAAACTATTAAATAATCACAAATGAAATAAAATAAAATAAAACATAAATTTCGAGCTAAAATTCTAAAACGCTCAAGACTCAAAAATTATACGATCTTACGAATATCTCGATGAAAATGGAATTCAAAACGGAACCCTAAAAGTCAACAAGCCTATAACGAACCCTAGTAGTTAAGATCCGGCAATCCCGCGTTTTCAAACCCTAGAAAACGAAATTAAGTAAATAGCCTAGAATAGTTCGTAATAACGTAAGGTAACATAAAAATATCAGATTCGCGAATTTCAAGTGACCTTCGGACCGAAACGGGATCGGTTCTCGAAAAGCGTGTCCCGGAGCTCGGAATATTAAAAATATTCCGTTTATACCAATAGACTCGTAAAAATACAAGGATTCCAAAAATATCAGTTTTGGAATTTTTCGGTAGCTAAAAATTACAGATATCGCATTATTACGCGTATTTTTATTACTACCGGTACTTTAATTGTCTAGTCTACTATTCATAGTACTTTTTCTACTATTCATTACTATTCACCTATCTCTACTTTTTCTTACTCCTATTTCTTACACCTACATATCTATTTTCTTACTTTTTTTCATTTCCAATACACCTTTAATCACATCAAACTTTACACATTACTTCTTTATTACACAAACAAATAAAACAAAATCAATTTCTCCCCCTACAAGGAGCAAAACCGGCACCATACATCCCCCATTTCCCTCTCATTTATTTTCTTTTTCAATTATTTTATCACATCCAAAAATCACTCCAAAAATTCTATAAATACCCCCTTCCTCTTCCATTCTTTCACACAATTCTTTACACTACCAAAACTCTCTCAAAATCTCTCAACAAATTCTCTCATCAAGAATTCTCTCTACCAAAACTCTCTCAAGTCAATTCCTCACAAAAATCATGTCTCATACATAAACCATCTACCACATATCACTACTCACATAATACCCATTTCATTTACCATCTCCATATCTCTTACACACTTTAGGTAATATTTCTTCCATCTTTTATTCACCTATGTCATGTAACTTAACATGACTATGGTGTTGTTTTGAAACTCATATGAGTAGTAAAAGCAACAACATGTTCATGTTTTGTTCTTGTACATAAGCTTCCTTTTTTATTATGTTGTTATTATTATTGTTATTATTTGCTTCTAATCTAACTTATATTATGTATATTATGTATATATATTTACTTAGAGCATATAAGCTCATTTGGTTATTTATTTACATTCAAGTTATGCAATTTATTTATTTTTATTAAGACTAGTCTTTCTAGTCTTAGACTTGTCCATATCAAGTCAAAACAACCTTTTGATTATTTATTTTCTTTAAATCTTTCGGGACTAGTCCATTCTTAGTCCCGGGATGCCTTGATAAAGCTAAGGCTCCAATACTTGATCGGGATTCCTTGATGAAGCTAAGGTTTCCAATGCTTGATATTTTATTTTCTTTCCCATTAATTATTTTTAGTATTTCCCTATGTTCCTTATTATTTTATATGCTCATGTTACTTGCATCTACATAATGTTAATGTCTCAACTAAGTCTAAAAAGTAGAATTTCATTTTTATTAAGGGAACTCAAAACTAGATTTTCTATCATATGGTTTGTCACAAAATGATGAATTTTTATCAAACAAACATAAAAAAAAGCACTACATGCTTCCCAAGATTTTCCTAAAATAACGAAGATAGTTTTATAAGAAATAAATATCTTCTTTATATTCATGTAATTTAAGTTTTAAAATAAATCGTTAATGTTGAAAACTTAAATTCTTTTCTAAATTAAGGAACAACTAGTTTTCAAAGTTAATATAAAAATCAACTCATGAAGAACCCACTTAGAAAAGTAATGATTTTTTTTCTAAAAGAAAGAACTTGTTTTCAAAAGAATATAAAAGTAAGGTTAGCAATAATGTATTTTATCAATAAAAATGATTCTTTCAAAAGAAATGAAGAACAAGTTTTAGAAGCAAAAGCTTATATTTTAGAAATAGATATAAGAAAACAAGACTCATTTTCTAAGATCATCTTATAAACAAATAGAAAAGGTTTTTGACACTTAATATAGTTTGATAAATTAACCTTTTATCACTAAAATGAAATTTATGAAAGACTAGGGTTAAAGAGAAATTTGTTTGTTTTGGAAAAAGGAATGAAGGAAATAAAATAAGAATATATTCATTTGTAAATAAAATATAAAATTTCTTTAAATACTTTGAAAAGAAGTTTTCAAAGCTAAAGTTTAAAAGAATTATTTTATGAAATAAATTGTTGAGACACTACCATTAGGATTTTTGCATATAAAGTGAGCATGCCTAATATATTCAAAGTGTTTATCAAATAATTTTTATATTGTTACCAAAGAATTTCTTTAAATGGAGTTGAGTTAGAAAATGGATTTTGCAAAAGTTTAGAAAATTCGTTTTAAATCTGTACCTGACGTTTTCGGAACCCAAATGACCTTTTATGACCAAGATAAGTTTAGAGATGGATAGAACTTTCAAATAGGTAGAAAACGGTAATATCATATGCGAAATTCTGAGTTTAAATGAGCAAGTTATGGCCATTTTTAAGTTGGAATTTCTTCTTACAACGATTTTACCGCAATATTTAAGTAAAGTTTAAGATCTCCAAGGATAGGAATTTCATGAAAGACTTATCCCGGTATTTCTTTTGGTCTAGGTGACGAAGGATACGGAAATACCCTACCCGAGGATTTCTACGACTAAGAAGATAGCGAAATAGACGAGTGAGTTATTCCTCTAATTTTGTTACCTTGCTTGTGCTTGTAATGTAGTAGCATTAGTATATACTAAGAAATAGAAGAAAAACGAATATATTTGGGGTTTCGGGATTATACATATGATTCTGTGTTTATGCGTGAAATGAGAATTAAGAATATCGCAACTTCGATCTGCTTGTTTAAATAATTTTGTTTACTTACTTGTACGATGTTTATTGATGCTAAATTGATGATCGCCCCTAATAAACCTTAATAAGGTTTGACCTAAGAACAATAAAACGTTCACGCATAGCATCCATCGAGTCACATCTATCTCAGAAGGCTGCTACTTCCTACGCGTAGAGTTGGATTGGCTGTGATCGTGCGGTGCCACGGGCCATGTTCCTTCCTGGAGAATCCAAATCGCTCGGGGAAAGCGACTCTAGGTTCGGAGCCGAGCCAACCGAACGCTGTGGGTGAGGACCTGGGACTAGCATAGAAGGTCGAGGACCTTCAACCCCGATTCCTAACCTTTGATACGGAGAGGTAAATCCGTTCTATATATGGTTTCCGGACGACTATATATATTCGTGTATCATGTGATTGGTTCATTGTATGCATAGCATAGTGTGATTAAATAAATGAACTTGTTTGAAAATGTGATGCGAATGAAAAGGAATATCTCACTAAGCTAAGTTGTAGCTTATACCCTATAGATTTGATTGAAACAGGTATATTCGTGGATTAAAATGAGGATCATGACATTAAGGAAGTCATGGACGGACGATTTAAGGATGTGAATCATACGAAGAAGAAAGTTGTAAGGTTCTTTATATGTGCTAACCTTTATGATTAGTGAGGTACTTTTATTTAAAGACAATAGAAGAATATTCCCTTAAGAATTGAAATATGATATGTTTATGTTCTATATTCTCTTTGCCTTGTTACTTATTTATTATCGATATAAATTGCGCTACTTCCGATGCGTTCCCTTAGTTGTGATGTACGCCTTGTGCATGATATGGAAGCCTTTGCGTGACTAAGGTAGTCATTCCTAGGATTTAGTATTGTGTACGGCAGACTGCCACGTTTAGGGTACCCATCGGGGCGTGACAGTGAACCCCCTCTCCCCCTTCCTCTCACATTTCCAACTTGTTTTCTCCTCTTTTCTCCTCAAGACTCCATTGGTATGTGGATTTAAGCTTGGATCTTCCTAATCTTGTAATGGCAAAGCTATATTGTAAACCCCTGTTTTCTAAGCCCTAAACCTTAAGCCGGAAAGTCTACCGGAGACCTTAGTCAACGGATCTTGAGTAAAACCCTACAGTTTAGATCCTGAAAACCCGAGTTCGCAAATCGAGGAGTCGAAAAATAATTAAAGTGTTTAGAATAGTCCGTAATAATATTTGAATTATTAAAAAATCAGATCGGTTCAATTTCGGCTTATTTCGAACCCGTTTGGATACTGCTTTGGAAAGCGTGTCCCGGGGCTCGGAAAATTAAAAATATATCTTTAATATTTTTAGACTCGTATTTTTATAAGGATTTCAAAAATATCAAGTTTAGAATTTTTCGGATTCTAAAAATATCAGTTATAGCTCATATAAGCTTATTTTACTCTTACCGGTAACTAATTGTTAAATTTCTAAAAATAATTTAATTGATTATTTTATTTAAATCATAAAAATTCTGCTACTTAATAAAATATTTTTCTTAATTTATTTATAAATTTTCTTATTCAAAAAGCACTTTATCAACCCATACCTCAAGTACACATACATTATCATTACTACACATTATTATGTCTTCTTTTGCTTTTTCTTACACTCCTTTCCCAAAATTGCAGCTGCCCATTCCCCATAAAATTAGCCACTTTTCATTATTTTTAATTATTTATTTGATATTTTAAAGTCTATTTAGTTAGAAATGGATGCAACTTGTTACACTTTCAAAATACAAGTTAAAATCAAACAAAACCACCCCTACACCACACAAAATCACGACCAGCCCTCCCTCCTTGCAGCTGATTTTTTTTTTTTAAATTATTTAACACACACACATCTCTATTTAAATCTTATTCTCTCTCTCTTTCATCTTTCATTTACAAACCCTATTTTTCCTCTCTCTTTTTCCCTCTCTTTTTCTTCTTCTTGGCTTGTCTTCTTCAAAACAAGCTGTCCCCATTTTTCTTTCTTGCTTCCACATATTTCTTGCAATTATTTGAGGTAATCTTTCCTTTTTGCTCTTATAAGATGTTCTAGGATGATACCATGGATGTTTCATGCATCAAAGGACATTCCACAAGCTTAAAAGGCTATGGATGATGATGCCAAGAAGTGAAACACTCCTCTAGATGATGATCTCTTTTGTTCTTAGTATTTTTGTTATATGGAAGGCTTGTTTATCTTCTTGTTTTGTGATAGCTTGTAGATCTAGAGTTTTATCAAGCTTTAGTTATGTTTATGTGTAGATCTAGGTTCAAGGCTTACTACTAAGTTTTTCTTATGCTTTCATGGATTATATTGAGTAGATCTTAGATTCAAGTTGGAATGAAAAAGAAAAATTCGTAACTTGTCAATGCCCTATTTTAAAAACCCTCTTTCAAGTCTTAAAATGGAAGCTTTTGTTAAGAAAATGAAGGTTTGATGGATGTATATCATCAAGGCTTCATCTTACAAGAATCAAAGTTGATTTTCAAAGTTTATTTTCAAAAACAAAAATTGTATTTTCGGATCAAGACAAAGATCCAAAATAAAAACATGTTTTCCAACTCACAAATGAGGATTTTATTCAAGAAATGAAGGGTTCTTAGATATAATATGTAATGGGTTGTTTTTCATGAGTTTTGATGAATTTTCTCAAGAGATATGTCCAAAATAAATTTATGAAAATTCGGATCAAGACCAAGACCTATTTTTGAACCCATCAATCAACTTTAAAATGAAGATTTAGACAAAAATATAAGAGGCTCTTGATATAGATATCTTAAGGAATGGATTTTCATAAGTTTGAATGGGTTTTCCTAAAAGTATTGCATAAATCAAGTGCTTTGTAGAAGACAATATTTAGGTCTTGTTTTCATTGTAAGTTTCAAAGTGGAAATTCGTAATTATGAGAAGACCAATTTTGAAAACCTTCTTTTTGATCTCAAAACAAGTATTTTACATTGAAAATGAATGCTTTGATGATACATAATATAGGAAAAATTATTTTCATTGAACTAAGTGAGTTTTAGTAAAGGAATTACTCAAAACAAGACAATGAGTTTCAACTTGTGAATTTCGGTTTTATGAATATGGATTCTTAGAAGTTTCATTTGAACTTTGTTTGGTATTAGATAAGTGTGTAATCTCTTAATTTTGTTTTGAGGATCTCCTTGCAAGTTAGGACTAAAATAAATTGGTCTAAGTAGTTAAATAGAGTAGATATGGCAATTTTTCACAAAGGCTCAAATCTGGAATTTTCGCAACCCTACTGTACAGTACGTTTCCGACCCTTAAATGACCTTAAATGTTTGAATTAACTTTAGAAATGGATAGCTCTTTCGAAGTAGGTATAAATCGGTATATTATAAGCTAAATTCCGAGTTAAAATGAGTTAGATATGACCTTTTTAAGTTAAGGATTCAACCTAGACGGAAATTGACGAACTTAGTAAATAAAATTGTTAAGTTTAATAGAACTTCATAAGAGATACTCATTGAGGGTATTCTTTGTACCTAGGTGAATTGGAGGACGGGTTACCACTTCCCGAGGACTATTACGACTAGTGGATTTTCACTACATGGACAAGTGAGTTCATTTCTCAATTAATTATGCTCTTGGATGTGCTTGTAGTAGTAGTGGCATTAGACTTAGGAAAAGATAAAATTGTGATTGAATGGTGATCTAAACTTGCATGAATGAACGATAAGTATATCGAGGCAAGCTTTGTTGCAATAATCTTGTATGAGCTAGTATAGATTTGGAATGTCTGAAATTGTATGGTCACTTTTAAATTATCTAATAATATGTCATGATTATATGAATAAACGTACATGCATATCACGTAGTGAGTCTATATCATTGTCGAGTATGTCTTTGGTGGGACAAAGGTGTACTTGGGAGGCAGCGGGTCTTTAATGAAGGGGCTAGGGTTGCATGACTTATGGACCACCCCATTCGAATAATGAAACTATGGTTGCATGACTTATGGACCAACATTAAAAATTGTGGTTGCATGTCTTATGGACCACCCCACTTAAGATTGGGACATGGTTGCATGTCTTATGGACCAACTTTGGAATTGTAGTTGCATGACTTATGAACTACCCCAAACCCCGAATGGAGGGCGTAAATTCATTCACTTATGACTACCGGAAAGTCATATGCTTGCTTGCTCATATGCTTGTGCATTCATATGGTTGCTTAATTATAACTTGCTTGTATAGATATTTTAGCTTGGTCGGGCATGTTACTTGAAGAAAATGAATCTCACTAAGCATTAGCTTATACCCCAACAGTTTTTGTTGCAGTGTTCCTATTTTTGGATGTTCCGAGAGGACATTTGTGCAGGTTTATCACATGGAATTAAAGAGCTTTTGAGGAAGTCGGGACCTAGTGTAGGCGTGGACTTCTAGGAAAATCTCTTTAATGTAATTCATATATGTAATTGGAGCTAAACGATGTAGACTCCTATTATTTTGGCGGGGGTATGCCCCCTTGGCTTTTGTAAAGTTTAACTGTTTATCTTGTTGTGATTTATATTCTTAATGCTATGTATGCTTTCTTAAGACTACTCGAATCAAAGTGTGATCCTAAAAGTTGTGTGAGTACACCTTACACTCGATATGTAAACTTATGGGATGACTAAGGTGTCATACTTAAGTTTAAATATCGGTGTGGTGGACTGTCGCGTTTAGGGTACCCTTTGGGGCGTGACAGTTTAAGTTGGTATCAGAGCATGGTTAAGAGTTTACAATCATAACTACAAATAAATAGCCTTAAGAAAGGATAAAAAGGAAGGATATAATAGAATTACTAAGGAAGACTTAGATGGGAAGACGACCATAGTATCCTAAAATCCTATCATTAACCCTTGTGGATAGTAACCACTAGGAAACAATCGACTTAGTATCGCAAAACCTTCATAGGTGACCTAATGAGACTCCATAGAATCCGCTTAGTTACTTTAGTTGCTTTTGATTGTGATTGTTATTGTTACATGTTGATTGTTTTGTTGTTATTATAGTATAAAATTTTACTTGATTTTGATTATGAGGATTTTTGCATGTGTTGTCAAATTTCAATAAAGCTATATTTATGTTTTATGATCTCAGAATTTTATTACTTAAATTCCCTGATTTACCTTTTTACACTTTTTTTTCCGCTCGTATTACTACTTCTTTTATTTCCGTTACCTCGTTTGAAAACATTAATAGAATATATTGAGAAGATTACTTAACTAGACAAAAATAAAATTTGCTACAGCCGAGGTAGAAGAAGGAGACGTCAGGAGGAAAGCGCCTCCAATCAACCCAATATGGAAGAAGGGCAACAAGCCGCCCCTCCTCCAAATCCTCCTGCAGATGCTACACAGGTAGCTTTGCAAGCCATGCTTGGACAAATGGCACAAATGACACAAGTGCTCGAAGCACTTCGACAAAGTTTGCCGGCAGCGGCACAAGCACAAGCTCCAGCTCCAACTCCACCACCACCTGCACCCCAAGCTTCTGTGGGGATGCCAGCACAGGAAAGCGCGCACTCTCACACTGCGCCTTTGCCTCCTCCACCACCTATGAGGCCATACAGAAGCTCCCTACCCGAGTTCATTAAGAGTAACAGATATTTTGAAGGGACTTTTGGGAGACCGGATGAGGCTGAGGATTGGTTAGCTCAGATAGAGCGATCCTTCAGGGCTTTTGAAGTGCCACACCACCTGAGAGTTGATTATGGCACTTACCTGCTTCGGTTGAATGCACGGGTTTGGTGGGAATCGAAAGAAAGAGAGCTCATGCCACCAGTTACTTGGGAAAGGTTCCGCCATGAGTTTTTGGAGAATTACTTCCCCGGAAGTCTCCGGTGCAGTTCAGCTCAGAATTCCTGAACATTGCTCAGAAGGGAAGGACTGTGGAGCAATATGAAACTGAGTTTAGTCGATTACTGCAATATGCTCCGGATTCTTACAAGCACAGTGAGGAGCTAAAAATACGAGTTTTCTTAAATGGATTAGATGAGGAGTTGAGGATGAGGCTAGAAGAGTTTAATATTAAGAACTTTTTGAGCTAGTAGAAAGAGCCCGGATAGTGGAAGGGGCTAAGAAAAGGAAGGGCAAGACTGCTGAGAAGCCACCCTCGGTTTTTGGAAAGAAGTTTTATGGGGGATCAGGATCTGGATTCTCCCACAAGAGGTTCAAGCCGTCTTATGGCTATAAGGGTAACACTAGTGGGGGACAGGCTACCCCTAAGAGTGTCAGTTGCTGGAAATGTAAGGGGATCACTACCCCAAGAAATGCCCACAGTTGGCAGATAAGTGTTATTTCTGTGGCGACTCATCCCACAAGATTGCTAACTGCCCAAAGAAGACTACGACCATGTGCTTTGTCTGCAAGCAATTTGGTCACTTTGCCAATGAGTGCCCTCAAAGGAAGAATGCTCCAGCTAAACCTTTTGGGGGATCAGCAGCAGCAAGACCCGGGAACGGGAATAGTGGGAACAATAATAGCAGCCGTGCTGGGTCAGCAATGCACGGAATGAGGATCTACAACCTCGAAGGGCAATGGGTATGCGAAGAGATGGGAAATGAAGACTGCGGATTGGCTGCTCTCGAGGAGGATAATGGCCCGGACTTCGGTCTTGTGACAGGTAGGTCTCCTAACTCTTGTCTTTGTTTTTCTGCTGCTTTGATTTGTTAAGATTCAAGTATAAGAAAAGAAAAACAAGTTTGGTTAAGTTAAAGTAGTTAGGAAGATAAGTTAGGATGGTGTGAAGGTAGTGATTAGTAAGTGTTGGACGCAGGACACATACGGATAGCTAAGACGACTGCTTATGCTCTTTTTGACACGGGAGCCACACATTCGTTCATCACCACCAGATTGGCTAGACAAGTTGGTTTACCAATAGCCACTATTGCCTCTAGCTTTCGTGTTAGAACCCCGACTGGGAGTGTGGTGACGACAAATGAGATGCTAAAGGATTGTCCAATGGAGATTCATGGGCATGGTACGAAGTGTGATTTGATAGTATTGGAGATGAGTAAATATGAAGTGATTTTGGGTATGAGTTGGTTAGCCATTGCTAAAGCCGTTGTGGATTGTCGAAGGAAGAAAGTAAATTTCAAGGATGTTGATGGAATGGATGTTGAGTTCACAGGTGAGACGGTAGTTTCAAGAGGAACTGATCTATGCTCATTTGAGTTGCTTATGGATGGAGAGGATGGAGGAAAGTGAAGGTTGTCTTAATGCAACAGAAAAAGAAGAAGGATTACCTAAGATTGAGGATATAACGGTTGTCAAAGAATTTCTCGATGTCTTTCCGGATGAGCTACCAGGTTTGCCACCTAAGAGGGAAATTGATTTTGAGATTGACTTGGTGCCAAATACTGAGCCGATATCTAAAGCGCCGTATCGTATGGCCCCTGTTGAGTTAAAGGAATTACAAAAGCAATTGCAAGAACTCTTGGACCATGGATTCATAAGACCAAGTGTGTCACCATGGGGTGCACCTGTATTATTTGTTAAGAAGAAGGATGGTTCAATGAGATTATGTGTTGATTATCGGGAGTTGAACAAGGTTACAATTAAGAATAAGTATCCACTTCCAAGGATTGATGACCTTTTCGATCAGCTACAAGGAGCAAGTGTATTCTCACGGATTGATCTACGATCAGGGTATCATCAGTTAAGGGTCAAACCTGAAGATGTGCCAAGACTGCTTTTCGGACTCGTTATGGACATTATGAGTTCTTAGTGATGTCTTTTGGATTAACGAATGCTCCTGCCGCCTTCATGGACTTGATGAATCGAGTATATAAGTCATTGTTGGACAAATGTGTGATTGTGTTTATTGATGATATTTTGATTACTCGAAGACAAGAGAGCAACACGAAGAGCACCTTCGCATGGCCTTACAAATCCTAAGAGAACATAAGCTATACGCCAAATTTTCTAAGTGTGACTTTTGGCTAGATAGGATTTCATTTTTGGGACATGTTGTGTCGGGTGAAGGCATATCAGTAGACCCCGAGAAGATTAAGTCTGTGGTGGAATGGAAGCCGCCTAAGACCGTGACTGAAGTAAGGAGCTTTCTGGGTTTAGCCGGATATTACAGGAAGTTTGTCCAAGACTTTTCCAAGATAGCCAAGCCGTTAACTCAGTTAACGCAAAAGAATGAAAAGTTTGTTTGGACGGAAAAGAGGGACCAAAGTTTTCAAGAATTGAAGCAAAGGCTTGTCTCTGCTCCGATTTTGGTTTTGCCAAACCCCGAGAAACCCTATACGGTACATAGTGATGCTTCGAAAAATGGTCTCGGATGCGTTCTCATGCAAGAGGGAAAGGTGATTGCCTATGCTTCAAGACAGCTAAGGCCACATGAGCAAAATTACCCACGCATGACTTGGAACTAGCCGCTGTTGTCTTTGCCTTGAAGATATGGAGACATTACCTATATGGACAACGGTGTGAGATCTACACCGACCACAAGAGTCTTAAGTATTTGTTCACCCAAAAGGAGTTGAACATGAGGCAGCGAAGATGGCTAGAGTTAATTAAAGATTACGATTTGGGGATAAATTATTGCCCGGGAAGGGTGAATGCAGTTGCCGATGCCTTGAGTCGCAAGAACCACGGGGAGGTCGCAACTCTTTTGACGGACCAGAAAGAATTGATTAAAGAATTTGAGAGGCTAAGCATCGAATTTGTTGGGCAAGACTTGGAAATGGAAATAGCAAATTTGGTGTTGGAACCAACTTTGGTGGAAAGGATTAAAGAGGCTCAGCGCTATGATGAAGTGATACAAAGGATAAAAAGGGAAGTTCAGGAGGGAAAGTATACTGATTTTTCAATAGATGATGAGGATGTAGTAAGGATGAAGGACGATTGTGTGTGCCTGATGACGAAGAAATGAGGAAGGAAATCATGAGTGAAGCACACAATTCTGGGTACACGGTACACCCGGGAGGAACCAAGATGTACCAAGACCTTAAGGGACATTATTGGTGGAACGGAATGAAACGGGATGTGGCAGATTTTGTGATTAAGTGCCCAACATGCCAACAAGTGAAGGTAGAACATCAAAGGCCGGGTGGATTGTTAAAACCTTTGCCTATACCGGAGTGGAAGTGGGACCAGATTTCTATGGACTTTGTTTGTGGTTTACCAAGGACACCGTCAGGTCATGATGCTATATGGGTTGTGGTTGACGGTTAACTAAGTCTGCTCACTTCTTGCCAATAAGTATGACTTTCTCCATGGATAAATTGGCGAGGCTTACATGAAGGAAATTTCGTTTACATGGGTACCGGCCGGGATTGTGTCGGATCGAGACCCGAGATTTGTGTCTAAGTTCTGGATAAGCTTGCAGAAGTGTTTGGGGACAAAGTTGCATTTTAGCACAGCCTATCATCCTCAAACTGATGGACAGTCGGAAAGAACGATCCAGACTTTGGAAGATATGCTTAGGGCATGTGTGATGGAGTTCAAGGGAAGTTGGGAAGCGCACTTACCTTTGGTTGAGTTCGCTTACAACAATAGCTATCACTCGACTATCAAGATGCCGCCTTATGAGGCCTTATATGGACGTAAGTGTAGATCCCCGTTGTTTTGGGATGATGTTGAGAAGGAGTTCTTGGACCCGATCTAGTGCAAGATGCCACCGACAAGGTTCGGATAATCCAACAACGAATGAAGGAAGCTCAGGATAGACAGAAAAGCTGGGCAGATTTGAAAAGAAGGGTTCTTGAGTTTCAAGTGGGTGATCATGTGTATTTAAAGATAAATCCTATCAAAAGTATCCATCGAGTTCGCTCACAAGGAAAGTTGAGCCCCCGGTATATTGGTCCTTTCGAAGTATTGGAACGGGTTGGAGAATTAGCATACCGCCTTGCCTTACCGCCAAATCTTTCGGGTGCACAATGTTTTTCATGTCTCGGTTCTTCGCAAGCACATAGCCGACCCGGATCAAGTTATAGAATTGGAACCGGTGTTATTAAAAGAAAACCTCACTTACGAGGAGCACCGGTACAGATTTTGGACACAAAGATACAAAAGTTAAGGAATAAGGAAATTAAGTATGTGAAGGTTCTTTGGAGGAATCATGCACATGAGGAAGCAACTTGGGAGGCAGAAAGTGAAATGCGGCAGAAGTACCCTAGTTTGTTTGAGGATCAGGTACGTCTTTCAAGTTTTGCGGACAAAACTTTCTTTAAGGTGGGTAGGTTGTAAACCCCTGTTTTCTAAGCCCTAAACCTTAAGCCGGAAAGTCTACCGGAGACCTTAGTCAACGGATCTTGAGTAAAACCCTACAGTTTAGATCCTGAAAACCCGAGTTCGCAAATCGAGGAGTCGAAAAATAATTAAAGTGTTTAGAATAGTCCGTAATAATATTTGAATTATTAAAAATATCAGATCGGTTCAATTTCGGCTTATTTCGAACCCGTTTGGATACTGCTTTGGAAAGCGTGTCCCGGGGCTCGGAAAATTAAAAATATATCTTTAATATTTTTAGACTCGTATTTTTATAAGGATTTCAAAAATATCAAGTTTAGAATTTTTCGGATTCTAAAAATATCAGTTATAGCTCATATAAGCTTATTTTACTCTTACCGGTAACTAATTGTTAAATTTCTAAAAATAATTTAATTGATTATTTTATTTAAATCATAAAAATTCTGCTTAAATAAAAATATTTTTCTTAATTTATTTATATATTTTCTTATTCAAAAAGCACTTTATCAACCCATACCAAGTACACATACATTATCATTACTACACATTATTATGTCTTCTTTTGCTTTTTCTTACACTCCATTTCCCAAAATTGCAGCTGCCCATTCCCCATAAAATTAGCCACTTTTCATTATTTTTAATTTTTATTTGATATTTTAAAGTCTCTTTTAGTTAGAAATGGATGCAACTTGTTACACTTTCAAAATACAAGTTAAATCAAACAAACCACCCCTCACCACACTCAAATCACGACCAGCCCCTCCCTTGCAGCTGCTGTTTTTTTTTTTTAAATTATTTAACACACAACATCTCTATTTAAATCTTATTCTCTCTCTTTCATTTTACAAACCCTATATTTTTCCTCTCTCTTTTTCCCTCTCTTTTCTCTTCTTCTTGCTTGTCTTCTTAAAACAAGCTGTCCCCATTTTTCTTTCTTGCTTCCATACATATTTCTTGCAATTATTTGAGGTAATCTTTCCTTTTTGCTCTTATAAGATGTTCTAGGATGATACCATGGATGTTTCATGCATCAAAGGACATTCCACAAGCTTAAAAGGCTATGGATGATGATGCCAAGAAGTGAAACACTCCTCTAGATGATGATCTCTTTTGTTCTTAGTATTTTTGTTATATGGAAGGCTTGTTTATCTTCTTGTTTTGTGATAGCTTGTAGATCTAGAGTTTTATCAAGCTTTAGTTATGTTTATGTGTAGATCTAGAGTTCAAGGCTTACTACTAAGTTTTTCTTATGCTTTCATGGTATATATTGAGTAGATCTTAGATTCAAGTTGGAATGAAAAAGAAAAATTCGTAACTTGTCAATGCCCTATTTTAAAAACCCTCTTTCAAGTCTTAAAATGGAAGCTTTTGTTAAGAAAATGAAGGTTTGATGGATGTATATCATCAAGGCTTCATCTTACAAGAATCAAAGTTGATTTTCAAAGTTTATTTTCAAAAACAAAAATTGTATTTTCGGATCAAGACAAAGATCCAAAATAAAAACATGTTTTCCAACTCACAAATGAGGATTTTATTCAAGAAATGAAGGGTTCTTAGATATAATATGTAATGGGTTGTTTTTCATGAGTTTTGATGAATTTTCTCAAGAGATATGTCCAAAATAAATTTATGAAAATTCGGATCAAGACCAAGACCTATTTTTGAACCCATCAATCAACTTTAAAATGAAGATTTAGACAAAAATATAAGAGGCTCTTGATATAGATATCTTAAGGAATGGATTTTCATAAGTTTGAATGGTTTTCCTAAAAGTATTGCATAAATCAAGTGCTTTGTAGAAGACAATATTTAGGTCTTGTTTTCATTGTAAGTTTCAAAGTGGAAATTCGTAATTATGAGAAGACCAATTTTGAAAACCTTCTTTTTGATCTCAAAACAAGTATTTTAATTGAAAATGGAATGCTTTGATGATATATAATATAGGAAAATTATTTTCATTGAACTAAGTAGTTTTAGTAAAGGAATTACTCAAAACAAGACAATGAGTTTCAACTTGTAATTTCGGTTTTATGAATATGGATTCTTAGAAGTTTCATTTGAACTTTATGTTTGGTATTAGATAAGTGTGTAATCTCTTAATTTTGTTTTGAGGATCTCCTTGCAAGTTAGGACTAAAATAAATTGGTCCTAAGTAGTTAAATAGAGTAGATATGGAATTTTTCACAAAGGCTCAAATCTGGAATTTTCGCAACCCTACTGTACAGTACGTTTCCGACCCTTAAATGACCTTAAATGTTTGAATTAACTTTAGAAATGGATAGCTCTTTCGAAGTAGGTATAAATCGGTATATTATAAGCTAAATTCCGAGTTAAAATGAGTTAGATATGACCTTTTTAAGTTAAGGATTCAACCTAGACGGAAATTGACGAACTTAGTAAATAAAATTGTTAAGTTTAATAGAACTTCATAAGAGATACTCATTGAGGGTATTCTTTGTACCTAGGTGAATTGGAGGACGGGTTACCACTTCCCGAGGACTATTACGACTAGTGGATTTTCACTACATGGACAAGTGAGTTCATTTCTCAATTAATTATGCTCTTGGATGTGCTTGTAGTAGTAGTGGCATTAGACTTAGGAAAAGATAAAATTGTGTTGAATGGTGATCTAAACTTGCATGAATGAACGATAAGTATATCGAGGCAAGCTTTGTTGCAATAATCTTGTATGAGCTAGTATAGATTTGGAATGTCTGAAATTGTATGGTCACTTTTAAATTATCTAAGTAATATGTCATGATTATATGAATAAACTGTACATGCATATCACGTAGTGAGTCTATATCATTGTCGAGTATGTCTTTGGTGGGACAAAGGTGTACTTGGGAGGCAGCGGGTCTTTAATGAAGGGGCTAGGGTTGCATGACTTATGGACCACCCCATTCGAATAATGAAACTATGGTTGCATGACTTATGGACCAACATTAAAAATTGTGGTTGCATGTCTTATGGACCACCCCACTTAAGATTGGGACATGGTTGCATGTCTTATGGACCAACTTTGGAATTGTAGTTGCATGACTTATGAACTACCCCAAACCCCGAATGGAGGGCGTAAATTCATTCACTTATGACTACCGGAAAGTCATATGCTTGTTGCTCATATGCTTGTGCATTCATATGGTTGCTTAATTATAACTTGCTTGTATTAGCTTGGTCGGGCATGTTACTTGAAGAAAATGAATCTCACTAAGCATTAGCTTATACCCCAACAGTTTTTGTTGCAGTGTTCCTATTTTTGGATGTTCCGAGAGGACATTTTGCAGGTTTATCACATGGAATTAAAGAGCTTTTGAGGAAGTCGGGACCTAGTGTAGGCGTGGACTTCTAGGAAAATCTCTTTAATGTAATTCAATATATGTAATTGGAGCTAAACGATGTAGACTCCTATTATTTTGGCGGGGGTATGCCCCCTTGGCTTTTGTAAAGTTAACTGTTTATCTTGTTGTGATTTATATTCTTAATGCTATGTATGCTTTCTTAAGACTACTCGAATCAAAGTGTGATCCTAAAAGTTGTGTGAGTACACCTTACACTCGATATGTAAACTCATGGGATGACTAAGGTGTCATACTTAAGTTTAAATATCGGTGTGGTGGACTGTCGCGTTTAGGGTACCCTTTGGGGCATGACATATATCTTGTGTGTTTTCTCACTTAAATCCCCAATGAGCTCATGCTAGGGACATGAAAACACATGAACAAGAATATCAAGCCATCACAAGACATGGATATAGTGTTTAGAGTGTTTATGTTTAAGATCTCATCTTGTTCATGCATGTAAAGTAGAGATCTTGTATATATATTGATGTTCAAGGCCATGAGATTTATGATTCATGCATTATAGTTTGGTAGATCTAAAGTTTAGACACCCACATTTTCATTTACATGTGATCATGGAGTTATTTTGATTTCCATGCATTAATGATCATAAAAATGTAATCTTGTAATGTAAGAGATGTTAGAATAGATCTTCATATATAGGAAGCAGAACATTGAAAAATAAAAGACTTTGTAGGAAATAGTTTGTTGGAAATTCGGATGGATTTGGAACCCTATTTAAAAACCACCAAAATCATTTTAAACTCATGTTTCACAAGAAAAATGAAGGGTAAGTGTAATAGGTATATTGAAGGAATGATTTTCATAAGCTTAGATGAGTTTAGCATGATAAAAATGTAAAAACAAGGAGTAAAGTTAGAATGAAAAAATATTGAATTATGGATGTGTATTTAAATTCGTAATTTTGGTGATGCCCATATAAACACTTAGTATCTAAGCTTAATGGCATGTTTTATGAGCTAAATGAAGTCTTTAGGTAATAGATAATATTGGAGCCTTAATTTTTGATGCATTAAACAAGTTTTCTCATAAGGAAATTGCAAGAAAATGAAAAATCTCAAAATTCGGATTTTTTCTAAGTAGCCCATTCAAACACATAATTTACTAAATGAGAAAGGTGGATTTTTTATGCATGAATGAAGGTCATGACTAATATGGATGTTGGGAACTCATTTCTTTATAGGTGACAAGTAACTCTAAGGATAAAATCATAAAAACATTAGAGGATGTAAGGTTGAAATAATAACATTTTTATAAGAGATCATTAGGGAATTTCTTATATTTAGGAATTCATAAAATCCACCACAAAGATCATCAAAACCATGCATATATGGAGTTCATTACGTGGTATTCATGATAGGAATTCATTCATATACCATTTATGCATGAATCATCAACAAGAACATTTTTCATCAAAAGCAAAACAAATTTAGGAATTGGAGGATTTACGGAACAGATCTGATCCTACTGTTCTGTGACCTTAATTTCTTCAAAACTTTAAATAATATTAAAAATAGATATCTTTCGAAGTAGATAGAGATCGATATAAAATTTGCGAAATTCCGATTAAAATGACCTGTTTATGGCCGTTATAAGTCGAAGCTTCCGCAAATAGCGAGAATTCCGAATTCATCTAGTTTAGATGCATAGCTTAGATTATGTTACATGATGAAATCCATTAGATTATTCTTACTTGGTAGGTGATCCCGAGCAAGACGACACCTTACCGCCGATTATTACTACTAAAAGACCGCATCCAATGGCCGAGTGAGTTCTACTTCCACTCTCAATTAATGATTATGATTGTAATGTAGTGGCACTAGTGGTGTAGGCAAAGATAAAAACGGATATGTATGATGGGGTATATGGAATTATATAATATGTCTGCTGTTGATGTGCGAAATGGAACTTCATAAATACGAAAAAACCGGGTGTTAAGCTATTGACTGATTAGCTAGTATTTTATATCAA